>APFE031622403.1:18615-156768 GCA_000404065.3 Pinus taeda
ATACTCTGATGAATGCTCAGATGCCATGACTGTTGTGTGTACTGTACTTGGGCTGCCCTTTGATGATGGTGTGAAACTAGGTGTTGTTGTGATATCTGCCACCAAGGGGGACAATGAAAAAGGGGGTATTAGGAGGGGAGTCATATGATGGGAATAGGGGTTATCGGGAGAAGTTTGTTTAGGGATATGTAGGGGGTTTGGGTATTTGATAAGGTAGGGTTTTGGGATGTTATGTTGACAAAATAAGAGGAGGGGATGGGGAATAGGGTTTGGTAGTGTTTTAGGGTAGGGATAATAGGAAAAATGAGAAAGGGGGGATAGGGAAAAATGGCAAGCAAGGGAAAAATGAGGGGTGAAAATGAAACCTTGGCATCAACACCACAATTATGCAACCCTAGCAACAATGGCTTTTGGTGTTTTCTTGTGGTTGGTTTTATGAGTTTTGTTGCAATTATACATAGCCATGAACCACCATAACATTCATAAAATTTGATGAGAAATCCATGATATAGAGCCTACCTGTTGATTTGAGGGGTTTCACAAGCAACTTGAGGCAATTGGGCATGATTTCGGGCCTTTGTGGGTGTGCACCGCGCGCCAAACCCAGTGCGCCACGCCCTGTGTGTGCGCTGCACCTGTAGAAATTTTGTATTGTGGGGTGGCTCTGTGTGCACTGCGCTCTGTGTGTGCGCTGTGCCCCTCTGTTTGTGCGTTGCGCTCTGGAAAACGACTCCCACTCACTCTTAAACACACACTTTTCTCTCCTAATCACTTTGCAACGTTTCTCTATGACCTTGATTTGCACAATGACCTTGTTTGCTTGTGGAAACCTCTATTTAAAGACTTTGAAGTCATGGGTTTAATTTTTTCTTCTCCAAAAACCCATTTTGCTAATGTTATGTTTTGACACTTTTCACTGATTTAATGCAACACTGAATTTCACTTTTCCCTTTGAAATTTTAGCTCAAATGATGAATTTTTCGGCACTCTTTGTAGGGATTGCATGAAAAGGCATTTGGCCATGGAAACCATGACTGCACTTGAAGAAATCAACTGACGAATTTTTTGAAAATTTTATCACAAATGACACTGTTTGACTTTTCTTCAAAATAGAGTTTTGAAGAACAGTCGAAGTCTATCAACATGACGATGAAATTCTCTGAATCATAACTTTGTAAGGGCCTCACTTTAGCCTGCATGGCTTTATTGGACATGGTTGAAGACCAAATTGATTAATCCCTAGACCTAATGATCGAAAATGACTTTTGTCCATTAAAGGACCAGACTTTGACTGTCATGGACTTTAGTGATCATTGACAAAAGACCTAAGCCAGCAGGAGCCAAACCTGAGGGGAAATGACTAGCATGACCTTTTCCGTCAGATTATGGCATGCCCCTAGCGGAATGCAGCTGGGTAAATGGAGCAAGACTCCTAAAAATGAAATGCAGAAAGAGTTTTCGATCTCTGACAGAGGACTGACAAGACCGACTCTAACAGGTTGTAATCCTTCTTTCTATTGATAAATCTTTTCAATATTTTTCCCCTATGTTTGTGTAATCTGTCAATGCATTCATATGTTTATCATACTTTTGATTCTATGTTATTTATGAATTATGGATCGTTATGCTTTGACGGGTCTTTGTTTCTATGATTACACAGGTACTCTCCAAGCGTGTTAAGTACGGGGAGGAGTAGCGAGATTAGTCAAAGGAGAGAGGGATCAAGCAAGGAATCAAGTGGAAGTTGTAGGTTGGTTCCTTATAATATTTATCTTATCTGTCGTTCATAGGAAAAATAGTGAATTGTTTTAACTGTTGTTTCTAGGTTAGCTACCAAACCTAGAGGGTTAACATTTCTTGGAAATACTAATTTTCCTGAAAACAACAACATAGGGCTTGCTCATGAAATCTACACAGCTTTCTTGGTGTGTAGCTAGCCGACTGACTTGTGGGCTGGCTAGGAAAATTGCGCAATTTTATGAGGGAGACAGGGACAGGCACTGGGTGTATGTCCGACCTGTCTGCGCAATTTCCTCAGTCAGTAGTATGGACATGGTCTGCAGCCTCTGCGCAATTTTTGAGGGAAGTAAATCCCAGGGGACTGCCCGATCAAACTCTTTGGTTGATCAAAAGGAGGGCTGATTTATCATCTTGTGGGCAATGCATCTTGAAATTGCTTACTGGGTACTTTTGTGCTGTTTTGGGTGATGGTTGGTCGAGTCGATGGTGGGGTGAAGGTCCAAATTTTAGAGGGTGATCTGGTCGTCAGAACTTCAACAAAACAACTAAGTGTGTGAGCGAGTGAAAATGTACATACGCGACCTTTCAAACACACTCACATGACTTGACGAAAAGACACCTCAAACCATCAAGATAGGCATGTTCAACATGACTAACTGATGGTGCAAGTGACAAGCACGATGCTTGTGATAGATCATTGAATGACCGCGACGAGACTTGCGCGACAGTGCATACAACTTCATGTGTGAATGTGACGAATGCTTTCATAGTGAACACAACATGTACACACGAAGTGAAGACCTTGTGCATGACCAGAACATGGTCACAAGCATGACATAGCAATAAACATGCAGAAGATGACAGTTGGTCAAACAAGTGAAAAAGAAGCATGATATGTAAAAGCAACACATAAAGTGACTTTTCACGTTTGCGCACATGCATGTTACTGAGGAAAGGATGATATGATAATGACAAGTAGTCCTGCAAACTCAACTAAGAGGTGTAATTTGAAAGATGTTTTGTACTTACCATACTTACCATCTAGATGATCATGCATTCAATGGAGTTTGCATGCGGTCCTGATCTTTTCCATTACTCGGTTCCTTGGTCCTTCTCCTCAACTCCTTGGAAGCGATTTCAACATGTCACCTTTTTTTGTAGTCACTAAGAGGTAGGTCTACACAATTTTAGCGAACAATGGCTGTTGCTGGGATGAGGTGTTAGGCGGCTCGTTTGTGCAATTTTTGCATGCAAGGCTGACAAGACAACTTCGACAACACTATGCAGTTTTGAGGCTCAAAGCATTGCTACGGGACAGGTGTCCCGGGAGGACACCTTTGCGCAATTTCTAAGTGTTGTGTTGATGGATTGCTCTGCACATTTTTGGAGAGTAGTGCTGGTTGGGGCCTCTGTGGGTTGTGGGGTTTCAACAGGCAAGGGAGGAAGCTTGATGGTTGCAAAAACAAAGCACATAGTTCTAGGAAGCTGGATCAGGCTAGGTTGCTTTATAAAATGGCAAGCATTGATAGGAGTTGATCGTGATTGCACACAAACATGTAGACCATCCATAATACGTAATACATACTTTTCTTGATGCAACAAACTTCATGACATGAGTGTGTGAGGTGAGTGTGAAACATGTCTATGTGACAACAACCACTCATATGCACACAATTCCCTTGAATCAAGACAACATTCCCTTTGCCTGAGGGACAACAACTGCTATACCTGAAAATGACATATGCTACAAAAATATGTTGAAAATAGCAACAAGAAATGCTAAATATATAAGTGCTAAAAATAGCATTTTGGGATACATTCCAATTTTAGTTAGTCCTTGAACTAAAATTGAGAATTAAAATTCGAATTTTGCTTAGCAGCTGTTTTGAAAATTTAAATATTTAATTCATCTTGATTTTAATTAGTTGAAGAAAATCAAACATGAAGTCTAATGTGAATACAATTATTAGTTCCCCTTTGGATTTGAGGGAAGTTAATCCTTGATTAGGAGATTCGGGATGCCGTTGTACTTTGAGTTGTAATTAGTTAGCTCAGTTAACTGAGTTAAGTCCAGTTAGATTAGTTCCAACAGTTTGTGGAACTGGTTGTGAGTTCAGTTAGTTAATGCATGCATGCATGTAATCGCTGCACTTCAGATAACTGAATATTCTCTCATAAATAACTCATGCATGTCAGTTCAATTAGAGACCCACTTGAGATCAGATGATGGGATAGTGTACTATCAGTTGTAGGAATATTCCATTGAGGATATCTCTTGCATGGAGAAGGAATTCATTCCTTGGAGATTGCGCAGTTACTTCTGAGTTTGGTGAGTTGTGTGAGAGGTAAATTCACATAGGTGGCAGCCAGAGGATGTTGGCATTATGGCACAGGTTTGGCGCTATGGCACTGGTGTTGTCCTTGATGGCAACTCATTTTGGTGACAGATCACAGTTTATGCACTTAGAAAGCAGAAAAAGACATATACGCAGGTTCACTTTGACGAAGCCACGTATACACGCGGGATGGACATTCCCAAGGCGCGTATGCGTATACATGCACTTTCATGCAAGGAAAAGCATGTACATGTGGGAAAACTTGTTTCTGGTCCATGGTATTTAATCCTTGGTATTTGAACCTATGGTTTTGGGCCATGGTATCTCGTCATAAGTGTTGATCCCAAGTATTGGGTCCATGGTATTGAATTGTTATGGTTTTGGACCATGGTATTGTGAAAGGCCTAAGGCTATAAAAGAGGAAGGAGATCATTTGGCAAGGGATGATTTGAATTATTGAATATCGGAAAAAGTACTAGACCTGGAATACAGTGATTGGGTTATGGTGCAGATCTGGATCTGAAGGAAGAAGGAACTTGAGCGCCTTTGTATGATTTTGATCTGTTTTGTATGGCGCGTGCTTGATCTATAAATCTGGTTATCTGGGTAAACTAATATATGAAAATTTGAAAGGGTAAATTATCTTTATAGATCTATACGCAGGTTCAGTGAAGCGAAGGTGCGTATACACGCAGGTTCTATAAGTCGAAAGTGCGTATACGCAGGTTGATCTTAACACAGAGGCGTATGCACGCAAATTTTTGAATATCGAAGTAGTGTACATCTCATAATTTATGTTCTTTCTACTTCTGTTGATTATTGCAGTGATCTGGGTTTAGAATTTGAGGTGTGATTATAGTTATTGTGATCTGGGTACAGTTGACAGAGAAGTGTTTATTTTGATTCAATCTTGACTGGTGAAAAGGTGATTGGTTGATGCAGAAATTCTTGATATTTGACTGATGTTATTTGTGGATCCAGTCTGAAAATCTATGAAATGTGGTCCCTGGAAGAAACATAAGGTTTTAGGCTTCTGCAGGTAGCAGCCTGCGTACTAGCATCTCAACTAGTACAAGAACTAAGGGGGTTGTAGCTCCCTTCCAGGAGAAGCTGGAAAATGAGAGAGGGTTGTAGCTCTCTGCAGGTAGTGGCCCATGTACTGGTAAAGGACTGCACCAATACAGAATCATTGTAAAAAGAAGTTTCTAATTAAAAGAAGATAGAGACGAATTGCAGTAGGTGGTTTTCACCCACATTGGGTTTCCACCTTATATCTTGTGTTCTTGTGTGTGGTTGTCTACTGATCTGTTTTAATGTTGCTGGTAATTGTTTATATGCATAACTTAATGATCAACATCTGTAGAGTAAAGTAATTGTAAATCTGCATTATATACACAGGTTTCCTTATCTGAATTTGCGTATATACGTGGGTTCATCAAACCAAAGTAGTGTATATGTTCTGGGTCTAAAAAAGAAAGTAATTGATCAGATAATATTGATTCACCCCCCCTCTCAGTATTATTTCCAACAGAGGACCCAGGAGAAACTGCGCAAGGAAATAGGAGGCTTGGAGGACTGGAGGAAGGCATATGTTGTGTCTATTTAGTCCATGAGCAACATTGAGGGATTGTACTGAGAGCTGGATAGCTTGTGAGCTAAAGCTTTGTGTAATACGTACATATTTCCACTTGTATGATAATACATAGATTGGGGTTTTTAGCTGAGGATTTCCGCAGAGTATTCTTCTGTGTTCGTGCTTGTTTCTTCTTCATCTATTATATGTGTTCTATTTGATCTTGCTCAAAATTGATTAAGCTTCTGCAAGTTTGTTTGTAGAAGTAGATCTAGTATTTTTGCTTTAGTATATTGCATTATCAGGTGATCTATAGCGGGAATTTCTAGATGGTATCGGAGCAAAGGCGATCAAAGCGAAGAACAATATACAAAGAAGGGAGAATTTTGGAGGTTGAAGTCCCTGATTATAGAATTTGAATTCTTATCACATCTCAAATTTCACCTATGGAGTTCAACGGTTTGAGACTCGAGTATGCCCTTAATGGCAGCTCGAATTATATAGTTTGGAAGGATTGCATGGAAGTGGTATTAAAGGACAATGGTTTGAAGGACTCCATTGATCAAGAAGTCCCCAAGACAGTAGCAGCTAATGCCCAAGAATTGGCGGAATGGAAGAAATGTGTGACTAGATAGAGGAGGATTCTTCTGGAGGGAGTTCGAGACCACATAGTTTGGAGTCTCCATGGGAAGGAGACACCATTTTCAATGTGGAAAACATTGAAGGATCTATATTAGAACAACAATGATTAGAGGAAGCTGGCGCTGAAAGACAAGCTTCAGAAAATCAAGTGTGAAAAGGGCGACACGTTCTCTACATATATGAATAAGCTCACCACCTGCAGGGATGAGCTTGGAAGTGTAGGGATCACGACAGCTGATGATAACAAGGTGAGTCTTCCTCTCCTTGGTCTTCCTAAGAGCTGGCATAGCTACCAAGACTTGGTAAATGGAAGAGAGAAACTTCCAGATTGGGAACGACTTTGGTTGGATCTGATGCAGGAGGAGATAAGGAGAAGCACCAAAGATGGATCTTCATCAAAGCAAGATGATGAAGAAAATCTAGCCTTAACAAGTAAGGTGAGGAAAGGGAAAGTGAAGGCATCCCATTCCAAATCTAGTTCTTCCCATGGTGGGAAGAAGATTGACAAATTGAAAGTGAGATGCTTCCATTGTCATGAGGTGGGCCATTATGCTACGAATTGTCCACAGAAGAAATCCAAGAAGGGATCCTCGAAGGGATCAGATGGTGAGGCACTGGCCTCACAGTTTGAATTGGATTTCACCCTCATCACATGTATGGTTTCATCGATCGTGGGGTGTGTTTGGTACTTGGATAGCAGAGCTTCATTCCACACGATCGGTGACAAGAATCTTTTTAGTAGCTTGGAGGAGAAGGACCTCCAGATGCACATCGAGATGGGCGATGATGGAAAGTACCGTGTTTCATGTGAAGGTACGGTTGTGTTTCAGAGGGAGCATGGAGCTCCTCTCACCCCGACTGATGTAAAGTATGTGCTTGGTCTGAAGAAGAATCTTATGTTTGTCGCTATGCTGGAAGACAAAGGCTATGATGTAGTCTTTAGTAAAGGAAAGGCATTCCAGAGGCATATCGACACTGGACATACCAAGAGGATTGGGATTCGAGTAAAGAATCTCTACAAGCTAGAGGTAGATGACTGTGCTGCATTGAGTTCCAAAGTAGAGTTGGTGTAGAGCCAAGATGTTGGCAAGCCATGGCATAGAAGATTGGGCCACTTGCACCATGGGGCCTTGAAGACCATGCAACAGATTTCTACTGTACTTCCCAAGGGAAAACTGGAGCAAATGGATACATGCAAAGGTTGTACCTTGGGTAAGTATGCAAAATCTTCCTTTTAGGATCGAGATAGTAGAGCTGGCGTAATCTTGGAGCGATTTCATACAAATGTGGACCATTATCTACAGCCTCCATCACTAAACAAAGGTACTATGTTATTTTTATTGATGATTTTTCTCGTAGATGTTGGATCTACTTCATGCAGAAGAAGGATCAAACCTTCTCAAGGTTTTGTGAGTTCAAATCCTTGGCAGAGAAAGAATCTGGAAAGAAAATAAGGGCCTTGTGTAGTGACAATGGTGGAGAGTATTCTCCCAACAGTTTAAGGAATTTTGTGTAGTAGAACGAATGAAATGGGAGTTGACGGCACCCCCATAACCCACAGCAGAATGGGGTGGCTGAAAGGAAGAATAGATCGATTGTGGGAGCAGCTTAGGCGATGTTGCATGACCAAAGCTTACCACTTCATTTGTGGGATGAGGTATGCAAAACAACAGTATACTTGCAGAATAAAAGCCCACATTGTATACTAGGAATGAAGGAATGAAGACACTAGTGCAGGCCTTTTCCAGGAAGAGGCCAGATGTCAGTCACTTCAGGATCTTTGGATCATCGGTTTACTACCATGTGATCAAAGATGCCGGGAAGAAGTTAGATCCAACAGCTGAGTTGGGGATACTTGTGGGGTACATTGATACTCCCCACAACTATCGGGTGTTCTTGCCTACCAGTCAGAGAAAGTGGTACACAGAGATTTGAAGTTCGACGAGAAGAAAGCCATGCAATTATCACTTGAGAGGGAGCTCAAGTTGCATGTAGAGGACCAACTTTTAGTTCATAAGGAGGAGGAGCCTTAGACTAATGCAGAGCAGCCACATGCAGAGGATCTGGGAGTGGATACATCCACTCATGTAGAGTCTTACAGAGATGGGCGGAAACACTCAAGGGAAGTTGACAGGTTGATGCTAGATGCGAGAGAGAATGTGGGACAACCATCTTCTCAGCGCAGATAGAGCAGGTCACTCGAGTGGTACACTGGTTACATGGCCTTGGTTGGGGAGTGTGTAGAGACTGAACCTTCTTCTTTTGAGGAAGCAGTGTAGCAACTAGTCTCGATTGATGCAATGGTGGAGGAGTACGACTCCATCGTTTAGAACTATGTTTGGGATGCTGTCCCAAGACTGGAGGACAAGTCAGTGGTGAGTTGCCGATGGCTTTACAAGGTAAAGCAGGTAGCTGATGGTAGTGTTGAGAAATATAAGGCAAGGTTTATTTCCTGTGGCTTCTCACAGGTCGAGGGGATCAACTACGATGATACTTTTACTCCTGTAGCAAGGTACTCATCTATCAGATCGATGTTGGCACTATCAGCTTAGATGGGTTGGAAGATCCATCATATGGATGTGAAGACTGTGTTCCTCAATGGGAAGATTGAGAAAGAGGTGTACATTGAGCAGCCGAAAGGATTTTAGACCTTTGATCGTGAGTCACATGTGTGTCGACTCAAGAGAGCTTTGTATGGGCTGAAGTAAGCACCTCGTGTTTGGTACACTAGGATTGGCAACTATTTCACCGGGTTGGTCTTCACAAAGAGTAAAGTAGATGCGAACCTTTACCACATCATGGTAGAAGGTAGGCCATTGATCATTGTTATTTATGTTGATGATTTGATATTGAAAGGTGATGATCAGTTGATCAAGTCTTGCAAGGAGGAACTAGTAAGAGAGTTCAAGATGAAAGACATGGGTCTTATGCACTACTTTCTAGGCATGGAAGTGTGGCAGAAGGATGGGGAAGTGTTTGTGTCTCAAGGCAAGTATGCCAATGAGATACTTAGGCGATTCCACATCGAGAAGTGCAAGCCCATGCAGACTCCTCTAGCTGGTAACTGGAGGAAGGAGGATCCTACTTCAGGTGAGGTAGTAGCTGCTACTGTTTATCAACAACTTTTGGGTTCATTGATGTATCTAGTGAACACACAACCAGGTTTGTGCTTTTTGGAGAACCAGCTGAGTCAAGCTATGGTTCATCCTACCAAGCTGTTTTGGAAGGCAACGAAGCATGTGCTAAGATACCTTACAGGCACATCTCAGTATGAATTGTGGTGCAAATGGATAGAGGGAGTTAAGCTTCAGGGCTTCATAGATGCAGATTGGGTAGGGAGTCAATCAAATCGAACTCGAACTTCAGGAGGAATCTTCAACTTTAGTTCAGCTGTAGTTTCTTGGTACATCAGGAAACAAAGGTCAGTTGCACTTAGCTCAGCAGAGGCTGAATACATGGCTACTAGTCAAGTAGCATGTGAGGCCATTTGGATGCGGAAGATTCTAGTTGGATTGTTTGGTCAGAGGATGGATCCAACTGTGATCTATTGTGATAGTCAGAGTTGTATCAAAATCTCTGAGAATCCAGTATTTCATGACAGGTCTAAGCACATCGATATCCAATATCATGATCTTCAAAACTGTGTGGTGAAGAGGATCATGTTGTTGTTGTATGTTTCAACCGAGGAATAGGATGGTGATATTTTGACTAAGGCATTGTCAAAATGAAAGTTCGAGTTCCACAGAGACAGGATTGGGGTGATAGATAATCCCTTTCTTGTTGAGAGGGAGTGTTGAAAATAGAAACAAGAAATGCTAAATATAGAAGTGCTAAAAGTAACATTGATATAAATAGCATTTCGGGATACATTCCAATTTTAGTTAGTCCTTGAACTAAAATTAAGAATTAAAATTCGAATTTGATTTTAGAAAATGTTTGAAAAATAATTAATTAATTCATCTTGAATTAATTAGTTGAAGAAAATCAAACATGAAGTCTATGTGAAGACATGTAACAATTTCCCCTTTGATTGAGGAAGTTATCCCTTGATTAAGGAGATCAGGATGAGTTGTAATTAGTTAGCTCAGTTAATTGAGTTAAGTCCAGTTAGATTAGTTCCAACAGTTTGTGGAACAGATTGTGAGTTCAGTTAATTAATGCATACATGCATATAACTGCTGCACTTTAGATAACTGAATATTCTCTCATAAATAACTCATGCATGTCAGTTCAGTCAAAGACCCAGTTGATATCAGATGATGGGACAATGTACTATCAGTTGTAAGAATATTCCATGGAGGATATCTCTTGCATGCAGAAGGAATTCATTCCTTGGAGATTGCGTAGTTACTTCTGAGTTTGGTGAGTTGTGTGAGAGGTAAATTCACACAGGTGGTAACTAGAGGACCCAGGAGAAACTGTGCAAGGAAATACGAGGCTTGGAGGATTGGAAGAAGGCATATGTTGTGTCTATTCAGTCTATGAGCAACATTTAGGGATTGTACTGAGAGCTGAATATCTTGTGAGCTAAAGCGTTGTGTAATCTAGACATATTTCCACTTGTATGATAATACAGAGATCGGGGTTTTTAGTTGAGGCTTTCCCCAGAGTATTCTTCTATGTTCATGTGTGCTTGTTTCTTCTTCATCTGTTATATGTGTTCTATTTGATCTTGCTCAAAATCAATTAAGCTTCCACAAGTTTGTTTGTAGAAGTAGATCTAGTATTTTGCTTTAGTATATTGCATTATCAGGTGATCTACAGTGGGAATTTCTACAAAATATGAGAACACAAACAACTCTTTTGGATCAAGGAGGGGAGCTTGAAATCACCATCTTACCAACAAATGACCAAGGATGATTGGTCACAAGATCCAAAGTATGCTCCAAAATTTGCAAGCGAGCCAAAATTTTAGAGGGTGGTTATATTAGCTACAACGCTTAGCGACACACTGGTAGAACTCCAAATTCTCTATTTTGGTTCATTGACAACACAGGGCCTTGGTCTTTTGGGTAGTATTGAATTACTGTGAAGGTTACTTCGGCTTCCCCACTTACCCCATGGATAGACATGTTTCACCTTTTGCCAACTCAATCACACACAACAAAAGTTCAGCTTGATCACAGTGTTTCGAAATTGGGAAGGGTAGTTTGGCTCAGGAGTTGAAGATTTTCATAGTATAATTTTTCATCTCTAGTGTTGTTTCGCTGCCAGCAGGCCTACATAGTACCCCAACGAGTCACACAAGAACACACACATTTATCCACTGCCAGTGAGCCTGGTCAGTATCTCGGTGAGTTGCATGCTTCACCTCTCTGCGCAGGAAGCCTTTCTCTTCTTTCGCCTTTATATTTTTTAAGAGGACTGTGCATAGGCACTTATTTATTTTTGGGGTGGAAGAGGGATCCCGACTTATTGAGAGTAGAAGAGGTTGTTCCTTAAGAGAAGCATGTAAGACCTCTGACATAGGTTTGCTCGTTTAGAGTTTCCCCTTCTCAGTTTCTACTAGTTGGATAAGCTTGAACACACAGAGCAGAAGGCTGAGTACAAGCATAGGGCTTCCTAGTGTGGACACATATTCATGGTTGGATCAAAACTCCCCTTGTAGATGGCTCATATTTTTCATCAAGACTTCATCGAAAGAAGGTTATAACCAAGCACAGAGAAGACAGACACATGACTGACCAAGTGCTGTAGTGTCACAAGTCTCTTCATGTCTCAGCCACATACTCATTCAAAATCTAGAACTCAGTAGATCGCAACACTTATTTCCAGAAAAAAATAAAAAGGTATCAAGCAAACCAAATGTTATGAAACCAACTCACAAAAAGATAGAAAAGAGAGAAACGCCTTAGAATTCAGCCTCTTCAAGGGGGAAACCTCCTTTACATTACACAAATGAATAATTCTTCGATGATACAAATGAAAAAACCTCCTTTCTATATATCAGAGTCTAAGGGGTCATAATATAATCAAAGCCGACCAAACAATAATAATATAAGGGCAAAACAATAACAATAGTGGGCTTCTATGGGGCACAATAATAACAATATGGGAATAATAGGGGCTAATAATAACAATAAGGGCTACAATGACAATAGTAATGGGGGAATCACTAGTATTATAGGGACCTAACATGCCCCTCTCCTTCAAAAAGTGTTGTCCTCAATGCTTGAGTAGTTACGGATGCTTCTGTATAAAATTCTCATCCTCCCATGTGGAATATTTAGCAGGTAAGTTCTTCCACTTGACAAGATACTCTGAAATTGATCGATTTCGTACCTGTCGAGTTCTTGTTTATGTGACTGCTTCAGGTTCCAATATGATTTTTCCTTACTCGTCAAGTTCTGGAAATATTGTTTGAATTGGGAGCTTGTCACCAATAACCTTATTTAAGCATGAAACATGGAAAAATGGGTGCACTTGTGAAGCTGCATGAAGCTCCAATTTGTATGCCATAGTACCAATCTTTCGCAACACCTTGTATGAACCATAATACTTTGGTGATAATTTATTATCCTTCTTAGCTTGCTTGAGGGACATTTGTTTATATGGTGGTAGCCGTAGAAATACATAGTCACCTATATCAAAACTTCTTTCACTGTGATGTTGATCTACTTGTTATTTCATTCTATTCTATGCCAAAGTTAGGTTATCCTTTAAGAGTTGGAGAACTTGTTGTTGATTCTCGATGTGATATTCCATTGCTTGAACCTTAGAATTTTATCTTAATTATGATGTGATGGATGGTGGGTGATATCCATAAAGTGCCATAAGTGGGGTCATTTTTGCTGCAGTATGTGTTAGCGCTTGAAATTTCACCTCAGGCTGAGAAAGGCAAACTCCAAGGCAACATCAAACCACTTAGCCTCGTAGCTAGCCCTACGGGGCAGGAGAGGGCTCTCTTCGATCTATCTCGGTAAAGATCTTCAATGGGTGAGATAAACAATGTGGAAAAAATGATTTTAGGCTAGTAAACTGATAAAAAGGTTTGATTTAGGATTTTTAGGGTTTTGGTGGAAAATTGGGGAAAGGCAATTTTGGGTGCGGGGATTGGACATAGTTTTCGCAGGGGGTTCTTTGGGGCGAGGTAGGAGACTGTATTGATGCCTTTGATAGATGTGGATGGATGAGATGACTGGTGAGAAGCTAAGGAGAGCAAGCAAGCACCTTGAATTCTCCTTAAACAGCTGAAAACATTGATATTAAGCAAACTTAAAGGCAGAGCATAGCAACCATGAATTCTACCTTAACACTTCATTTGCCTAATTTGCAGAAGAAAAAGTGAGAAGATGATTCACATAACAAACTTACAAGTACAAAGAGAAGCACACCATCAATACATGTAACCACAAGAATCCCAAAAAGGACTGCAAAACCCTGGTCTTCCTTAGCCAAAAATTGCAGAGATACAATGAAATAATACAATGATAGCTTCTCCCTCAAGAGTCCACCTTCCAACCCCTGAAAATGATTGAGAAAATACATAATATAGGCAAGCCAACCTCTTCCCTTGCCTCTAGGGGTCGAGCTCATCCTTCTAGGAGCAGTTTGAACAACTTCTAAACTAAGCACTACAAAATAGGTAGTCAAAACAACTTGCCTCTATAAACTTGGAAATCAGTTCATGCATTCAATTTTTACCCTTTACATGAATGAATCTTCTAGAAGTGTTAAACAAGAGTAAAAGTGTCTTAGAGTTGCCATAATTACATCAAATATAATCATTTTTTACCCCAAAAAATCAAACTGAAACCAAACTGCGTTTTCTGGGCTGAACTGGTCAAATCTGGCAAAATTTCCTCAAAAGGTCGCACACCTTTTCTCAAAGGGTCTCACACGTTTGCAGCTCTGTTTGGAGGCCTTCCCGTTATCAGAATTGGGTGCAGGATAGCTCGTTGGAAAGGTCTGCGAGTCTAATTTCCAACCCAACTAGAATTTTTTAATTTGGGGGTAATTTTCCCTATCAAAAATTAATTCTTCCAAAACTGGTTTCTGCAACTCAAAAAAGGGGCAGAAAGTCAAATTTTGCATGCATTTTGACATTTTGGAGGCCCAGAACTCGATGAAATTTCTTACTAATGGATGAGAAAGTGTAACTTTTCATGACAAATCCAAAAATGCTGAGTTTTTGCCAAACGGAGCTACGGTGACAAAAGGTCTCGCCGGGGGCGAGACCCTTTGAAAAGCCAAAACCTGTAAATTTCCAAAAAATTCCAAAATTACCCAAAATTCTCAGAAATTTTTGGGATTTGTGCTGTAGCTGATGACATTGAGTGCCATGACCTTTGAGGGATTCCTCCACCAAGATACGGAGTGGATTGGTCCTTTTCTTCCGCCTAAGAGCCTCAGACCACCTGCCTTTGAAACACTTTCATTTTTGCCTTGTAAAATCCACCTCTGCAAATCGGTCAAAGAGGTGAGCTCCTCTGTACCTCAACCTCTGTAGATGATGAATGGTCATCACTTTTCTCATAAGTCTCAGCTTCTGACATGGTTTTTGGAGCAAAGTGGACAAACTGAAAGACAAATGAAACTGCTGTCTCTGCCTGTAAAAATGCTGAACTCTATGCTTGAACAAATTTGATGACTTGGAGGAAGATTGGGAAATTGTTTTGAATTTTGCAGCAAGACAGCTCAATGGGTCTCGCAAGCCACTCAAAAGGTCTCGCACCACCCAACGGGTCTCGCCAGTTATATTTTTGCACTGTGGAGGGGCGCTCAACGGGTCTCGCACCGCCCAACGGGTCTCGCAGGCCTCTCAAAAGGTCTCGCACTTTGGCAGCTCTGTTTGAAGGCCTTCCCGGTGTCAGAATTGAGTAAACGTGGGCTTTTTGGAAATCTCTTTGTGTCTAGTTATCATTTTACCCATCAAGAAAATCATTTGGCCAACAAAGCTAGGAGAAAACTTGATTTTTCCAAGGTCACTTCAAAGGTGTCTTTGATTCTCCTGAGGCAACGGAACTCTTGACATTTCTCTCAAACCATGACACTTGTGTCAAAAGTGAAGGAGGTTTTTCTTCTTTGGAATGTTGTGGACAAAAGCCTCTCTCTGTTTTCCAAAATTCATCTTTGACTGCTCTGAAACATCATTTTAGTGAAACTTGCCCCGATGTGTGAAACAAGGAATTTTGTCGAAATGAAGCGAAATGAAGGGGATAGGGGGCTTCTAAATTCTTGGGGAAATGTTTGGGAGTAGGGAGGGATGTTAGGAAGCAGGGGAAAGTGGAATCTCAGAGATTGAGTGAGGGGAAGGGGTCAAAAATGGCAAAACACAGGCCCAACCTAGAAAATTGCCAGGTTGTAGCTAGAAACTAGGGTTTGTGGAAAAATGAAGAATTTGGGGGATCTCAGTGATGGGAAGTGTTTGATAAGATACTTTAAGGATAGGGGAAGTTGTATGAACATCTGGATACAAGTTTTGCTGATGATTTATCCGTCCAAGAGAAATTGGCTTCAAAAGCCTAGGAGAGGGAAATGAACTTGCCAAGGCACAACTGAAGCATGAACAAGATGTAAAATGACTCATTAGACACTGACATGATAATGAAAATCCTATGAATGATGATAGACTCAGCTGAATAGTGACCGAGATTGGCATTTGGGCAACTTTAGAAGGAGTTAAAGCAAACCCTAGACCTAAAGCCTAGTGACCAAATTTTTGCTTGTAAACTCTTTGAAATGACAAAATTTGACCTTGACACTTCAAAATCACTTTGTAAGAGCATATTTGATCACTGGAGGAAGGCTGAAAAGACTGACACTAACACAACCAACGAGATAGCCATTAGCTACTCCATCTACTATAGTTGATGCATCCTGCAGATTTATCCCCTTGAGTTACAAGTGTTTATGAGAAAAGAGATTGTCAGGATCTCTACCATATCCTAACAATGCCTGCCTACACATGCACAAAACCTCCATGTATCATTTATCTCAGTCGTTGCAAAGGATAATTGACCAACTGTTTGGATTTGCCATGTTCAGGAACAAATTGTGGTAACAGAAAGCACAACCTCTTATTCTGATATAAAAGAAAAACTCAATGAATAAGGTGGGTGAAGAAAAGACAATAACAAGCTTCTTTAGTATCACTGTAGATAACAGACTGTAAAAAAGGTTCCCATGTATTTACATTTGAATAGTTGCATATTTTCTGGATAATTAGGCTACTGAGATGAAGGTCGTCGGGTCTGATTTCCATATAAAGAAGATGTCGAAGGAGGTACACTATGTGGGCCTGATGATTGAGAGAAGGTTGCAGAGGAGAATGGTGGTGGTGGAAGTCATAATGGGGTCTGCTTAAACTGATCCACTTGACCTAAACTCCTTATCGCAATGATTCATCCACCACAGACATTGCAATATTTGCATATTAAGATCGGTAGTCTCATTTATTTATTGTGTAAGAAAATTCAACTAGAATAAACATGGAAAAAACACAAATTGAAAAATTATCAGACGAATGCAAAGATATTATATTCCCTGCTTGGGTTATATATTAACTAGTAAGCATCATCACTTTAAATCCTCTTTCTAATCATGCTTTTTTGAGAGTTTCCAACATCCTGAAATAAGCAAATTCAATACCAATTTTTTTTATTTATTTGAGTAGCCAACCATCATATCCATTCACTTAAGTAAAGGTACATTTTTTATTATTATTATAAAACAAAAGAGGGTTGCCCAAAGAACCAAAAGATGGCATCCTCTGATTGTCCTTATTGATGTTAGAAAATTATATATTACAGAGCAATGGAACACATAGAATATTGCATAAATATAAACACAGAAAACACATAAACCAGAGAGACACAGATATACGTGGTTCACCCAGTTTGGGCTACGTCCACCCCGAACAACCAGTCCTTCCTTTCTATTATCTAGCAAAATGAAGAGACACAACCTACAACAGATCCGTTGTAATATCTTCTGTTTTCTCTCTCAATCTCACGTCTCTGTTTCTCGCTCACAGAATACACATCTATTACATAGCTTCAATACATTGCCCTCATACAAAGAGAGGGGTTGCCTTCCAGGGCAAAAAACGCTAAACTAAACATAAGTTCTACCGTCAAATCATCTGACTAATGAACAACCCAGGTTGACTAGAAATTACTATACTTTTACAAGGCAACTTTACATCTATTTTCCCACTAGGGGGGGCTCCCCAAAGGTCATAGCCGCCCCCCCTGAACCCCCTCTGCAGCGAATATTTTATAAGCGGTGTTGCCGCCCCATTTCGAACTAGGGTCCAATGTGGTGATACCTTTGAATACAGAAGATAATCAGGCTCCACACCCAACAATTGATACTCCCCACGAACAAACATTATAAATAGGAAGGTAGCTAGATATTTAATGTAACCCGATTATGTTTAAAATATACTATGTATGACCTTATATTCATTTCATTTTTGCAACATCATCCTGACAAACTCCTCATAGTTGACTTGACCATCTCCATCAACATTAGCCTCACGAATCATCTCATCAAGTTCTTCCTCAATTAGTTTTTCTCCCAAGTTAGTCATCACATGCTGCAACTCTGCTACATATATGAAACCATTTTGATCCTTGTCAAAAAACTTGAAGGCCTCTTTCAACTCTTCCTCTGAGTCAGTATCCTTCATCTTTTAAGCCATGAGATTCAAGAACTCTGGAAAATCAATTGTCCCATTTCCAGCAGGATCAACTTCATTGATCATGTCCTGCAGTTCAACTTCAGTTGGATTCTATCCCAGAGAGCGCATAACAACGACCAATTCTTTGGTGGTAATGCAACCATCACCATCTTTGTCAAACAGATTGAAAGCCTCCTTGAACTCTGCAATCTGATCCTCAGTCAACTACTCCAGAATCTACACTCGATAGTAGGGTCGAAACGGGCAAATGCAAATTGATTAGCTTCACAAAAATACAAGAGAGGAAATTGTGGTGTATGATGAAACCCCTCACATCTTTTAAACTCGATCAACTGAGAAATGACAATGCACCCTGAAATTGCCTGGATGCGTTGCGCTGGGAAAGGAATAAGAAACTTTTCATGGTATCACAAGTTGCATTGGGTATCATCTATAATCACTCAAAATCGCCCATTAATACACAATCACTCTAGAGGGTGGCATTGAGTGTATCACATACCATTTGTTAACACTTCCTTCACTTGCAACCAGTACAACCCAACCCATGGAGATAATCAAGTTAGCACACCCTACCACATACGCTAATGTTCTGACGCCTAGAATACTACCTCTAAACATTAGAATTTGGGAAACACTGCTTTGTTTACACTTGATCATAGCCTCAGTTAGAAATGCATTGGCAACAAAACCTGTTCCTTTACTATCAACATGATAATATCTGATGACCCATCTAGTGATGAGAGAGCTCTAGAAACCATCCACTCTTAACCACCCAGTCAGTAAAACATTCACTATTATTTCTATAAATCTTTGCACTAATAACAAGAAACTAGTATAGTTTTTTGTTATTATGTCTGGTCTTACTCGCACCGATTCTCCACTCCGATCGATGTATTTCTCCATGATGTTGGAAGACAAAACAATGACGCCTATACCCTCCTTATCTTTATACCTCATAAATATGATCACAAACTTTTTTGACTCATCATCCTCTGCTTCACGTAGTGGAATGCAAATGCACCCATGTTCTATCTCCCAATAATATCGGTATGCGTAATGATGAAGTATTTGACACACGGTATTAAGAGATCCCTCGTCTTTCAAGCTCTGCTAAACAATGTCCTTGATATCAACATGTATTTTAGCACGGGATTCCACCTTGGGCTCCCCCACTTTCAATATCCACGCAGTCTCAGCCTTAGCCTCAACCTCAGTATCCTCTACTTGTATTTCAAGGCATAGCAAGGGATACTTCCTTGGAGTCTTCCTCTCTCGACCTCGGCTCCGAATGAATCTGTTCACTATCCTCCCTCGCATGTATTTGAGGAGATTCCTTCACATGCAACATGCCCTGGTCACACCCATTGCAACCTCTTGTCAAGCACTCCTCAGATGGCAGTAGGCAGACGAAATCAGAAAGTTGTTTCAGTGTTTCGGGCATCCTATGTGCGACCATCATTCTGATCACTTCCTCCTTTCTCCACAACAAAATGCACCAGCATAAATGATAATCTGAATCGCAATAGATCTCAGCCCAGTTATCGGTCGCAGTTAGAAGAGGAAGGTGAAGATCCACAATTGAAAATGGACATATACATAAAAATAATTCTAAACAAGAACTCTGTATACATTTTCCAATACCTTATTCTACATACATGTATTCACTGTAGGAGGAAAGGTCAATGCAGTTATGCAAAAATATACCAAAAAAAAAAAATATGCATGTCCAATTTTGCATGCGGCCATGATAAGCTCAAAAAAAAGGAAAAAAATAAAAACCACAATTATAAACCTGACGCTCTCTGATCTTGGAAGGTTTTTTATAAAGTCAAAACCATGAGGAAAAGGTGTAGAGAGAACTCCCAGTTCTTCCAATGAAATATCTGCATCAGCTTACACGAAACGAACCCCTTCACCAACGCAGTCCACAATGAGCTTATCCTTATCAACACCTCTTACTCTTCCGGCAATGGAATAGTATTGCACCAGAAGCTTGCCTAGAGCATCTCCAATAATTTTGGCCGGATCCTCACTTTTTCTCTCACGATTTATGAAGGGCGGGTAGCATGATCGATAAAACAAAATCATATTGACATGAAACCTTAATCCCAATCGATTGTTGATGTTGGTAAGAAACTCTAGTCCGTTAGATTAGTCAAGGTGATCGACGGATGTGGATCACCAAACGATATAAAGAAAGACAGATAAGTATCATGCCAAACATGATCGACATATATATGAGTGGGTATGCCATCTAATAGACAACTTTAGTAAAAAATAAATTGGTTGTGCGGAAAAAACAAGAGCCAAAACAAAACGAGGATAACCAAACAACAAAACTACCCAGACATATTCATCTCATGCTCAATTTCACTAAACTACAACACTATGTCTTGTTATATAGGTTATTGTCATGATTTAATTCAACACACCAGGTTGTGGGAATCGAATCTAGGACCAACTTAAACCCTAGAAGAGCCTAATCTTAGAAATGTTATTTCGAAGTCCAGGGATTTGATATTGGGAAAAATAATCATCCTTCTTCTCATGCAATAGCATAAAATTCTCAAAGAAAAAATGCACAATGGCTCCTAGAGCTTAGCAAGATCTATGTCACACACCATTACAGATCTATTGACACCATTACAGATCTAATTTATTTTTTTTTATTTTACCATCATACAGATAAGTATATTTATGTAATTCTTATGGAATAGACCACTATTCCTGAGCATTATAATCAAAGTATTTACTTAGCATAATACAAATATTATGATTTGAATCCATCCATCCGTTCATGCGAGGGTTAATAATTTCCCCTATACCCATTTTCCCATACTCATGATTTGGTAACATTTATGCATTGGGTAACTTGATATGTGGCGAATACATAATATATGGTTTACAAATTCCAAAGTGTATTTCGGGTACAGTGAGCAGATCTCCTTCGTAAATGTTTTCTTTATGGCAATTACTATGTTATGCACTGCTTTATATCCCCGAGGGTGCTGATGCAGTGGTAATCTGACTGGCTCCGACGCTCATCAAGCTGGTCTGTTGTGCGTCGTCCATCTGGCTTGATGAACGATCAGTCATCAAGCTGCCATGTGCTGTAGCGTGCCCGATGCTCCAAACGCCATGCGGCCTGACTTCTCGAACTTGCCAATACGCGGTTGTTTTTCCCGGTTCTCTCCTGTCGATCGGACGATGGTAATAGGTTCGGTCAGATCGAGGGCTAATGTTATGCCACGAGGTAGAGATAGCATTGAAATATTTAAGAAGCATTTCTCCTTTCGGCTTGTTTCTTGTTTCATTGTGGAGCGACTATGTGGCACTTACAGCGTTGTGGCACTCTGCCATACCCTGAACCTTTCGTCTCCAGGTAATCGGTGCACAACAGAATGTCGCTGCCATTCCACCCGGTTTCAGGTATATTCACTCGTAATCAAGTCTTGCTTCTTAACCTTCTTGTGTTTGCCGGTGCAATCTTCACAGCTCCAGATATGACTACAGTCTCTTGTTAATTTGTCTTTCTTTTCTCTCGGTGTATTCATGTAAAGTTCTAATTCATGGTTTAATTGTTGTGTTCAGGAGGGTGGTTTGATGGCTAACCAGCAATATGGGGAGTCTGCTCCACTACTCTGCCATCCAACCTCAGGTAAGAGTCTTGCGTTATGAAAGGATCTGTTTTTTTTTTTTTAACTTTTCCAAAGGTAATGATTGAACCGTTGTTCACCTGAACAGGATGGTCGAGAGTCCTGCTCCTGTATTTGGAGTTCCTCCGCCATACATCAAGGGTTTCCTCGCTGGAAAGTCTTTATGTCTCATTCCCATTTTAGGTGGCTACATTATATTTGATTTTCTTTGCCCATACTCAGGCGGAACCACCGCCAAAGGCGTTGTACGCCGGGCTTAAGTTGTATAACTGTCTTTCATTATTTGGTTTATTCTCCTGAGCACAGACAATGCCTCTTGTTAAAAACGATGTTTACAGTATATATATATAATACTATTCCTTGGTTTAGTTTTGGTTACGAAATTATTATTGTGACACAGGAATTTTGGTATGGCTCTGGCTCTGTATGAAGATATTTTCTGGCTTTCTCGCCTTTTCTATAGCTTTACTTTAAACTCGACTTATAAACGAATCTCTACTCATTTCTTTCCAGTGTAAAATAGTTTTCTATGGTTAGTACTTTTCTAATAATGAATCGGCAATAGAGCCCCTGCTGGCTAAGCACATGCTTAAGCTCAGCTATGGTGACATCTTTAGAGCCGGGACAAATTGCTAATATCTGTTGCGCGTGCGTAATGATTAATGGTTATTTCTTTGTTCCACGGTGACAGGGATGTAACCGTATGTAAATGTCTTATTCCGCATTCTTATGTATCCGTCTGTAAATTTCTTTTCCGCATGCATATATATTCAGTCAAATGTTTCAGTTATATAATAGCGGGGAAATATTGTTGCTCCAGAGCTTGTGTTTTATTCCACCGACGATTGTTCGGCCACCACTTTTCTTTGGTAGAGGGTTTGGTTAATCCATTGTTTAATGCTATTATGATTCGGAATAGGAAGCTATTTATTCTGTATATGGCTAGAATTCTTTTCATTTTCGCTTGCATTTGATTACAGAGAAGGGTTTTAACGTTTCCTTCTGTTTAATAATCTTGCTACTACCTATACTACAGAGTCTACAGTTCAATGTGTTCTATGCTTGTATCCTTTGACTGAAAGATACAGACTCTGTCTTTGCCAGTTGCATAGAAACTAGATATTTTTTAAAAGAAATGAAAAGTTTGCTTTTCCATTATTTATTTTGCTTACAAAGACCATAAAAGGATTCTATAGTTAAGATGCTTAATAAGCCATACCTGCTTAGCAGCAAACCTGTTCGTAATGCTTGTCAACCTCTCGTCCGTAGGAAGATCCTTCTCGATCTTCCACCGCCAAGCACTTCTGCAGATCCTCTTGTCTGCAATCTCACTGGCTATGCCATGTCTCGCTATCTGATCCTAACCAGACATAGCGGATACAAGAAATCTTTCCTTTCAACTATGCTATCTGGTCACTACCAGACGTAGCACTTTTCCCCATCCTGCCATCTGATCCTCACTAGACTTGGAATTTTTCCCCTTTTTCCTCCTGGGGTCTCAACTACCTCATGAAGGTAGTTAGGTTTTTTATTCAACTACCTCAACAGTTATTAACCACAATTAATCATATACTCAAATTAAATAGTAATGACACAATTAATTATCATAATAGTTAGCAACATTAACAACAGAGTTTTTATACTTATCAAACATAGTTTTAGCTCACAGTTAATTTACTATTTTACCAACATTAACACTTCACAAGGAGCATTACAATCTAGCAGAAACCTACTTTAAATTGAAAGGATAACTCAACTAAAGATCCAGTTTAAAATGAATTCTCAAAGATCTGCATTTCAAAGTACGTACTATGAGTATATCCAGTGATTTTGATTCTAATTTCAATAATCCAACAGTAATATGAAACATGGAAATGCTCCTGCCCATCCCCGCTTTCAATCCGGTTCATGGTTTTCACCAGCAAAGACATATGAAAAGGGGACGTAAAAAATTTAATTTAATAGATGTTTGAAATCCGCTGCCACCAAAAATTAATTTAGTAGTTGTTTGACATCTGATTTCTTATAAGTGTGGGGCTTGAAAATGCCAATGATTCGAGTAAAATGTCTAAAACATTCATGTCATAATAGGTTTTTATGACAATGACCTTACTGTGTTAAATCAAAGAAAATATGTTTCACCCTTTTACATACCATTTTGGTTAAAAAGTAATGATAACTAGCATATCTTTGAAGTAGGGGTTGAAACCTACAAGTGGATTTCTAAAGACAAGAAAAGTGTGTTGGATGGTTGTTGAATTGTCATAGTTGAATGTAAATTATTTTTTTTTTCAAGAGAAACTGTGTTTTCATTTGCAAGTAAAATCAATTAAAAGCTAAATATTGATAATGTTTGAGAATATGGTTGAGAACTTGGTGTGGGTATTTTAAATGCACATTTGACCATAAAAATATTACAATCTTGATCATTTTATGAAAATAAAAATTCTAAGAGAATAATGATTCCATGATTGCCATTTGATTACTTGACAATGTATGATCAATTTAAAAAAAAAGAGTGCTCTTCACCAAGTGCAGTTAATTTTCCTACATCTTAGTAGTTCGAGGAGATAGAGAAATGGGTTGTTGGACTAAGAATAAATAGGTACTAATGATACTTTTTCATGAACATAAATGAATACTTGTGTTTACCATATATGTGATGTCTACATTGTTCCATATAGGTCTACCATGTGAAGTGTAGAAAATCCAGTAGATTCACAAGGTCATGCAATGTACTAAAGCAAGAGACAAGAAACTACTTTTACTATCAACCATTGGAAGCCAATAGATCGATGAAAACAATAATAGAAATATGAAGACAAATGAATGGAACATAACACAATAAGTTTTCCCTGGGGAACACCACAACTCAAAACCCCTACTATCTATATTGCATTAATCAGAAATCAAAGATGATATATAATGCTTGTTCTCATAAGAGCAATCCCAACACTCGGTATGATCAATCTCCAACTCAAAAGAAAACTCTTGGCAACACTTAGCCAATTCTCAAGCTCTCTAGGTCTCTATTTCCTACACAATTCCTATGGTTGACTAGCCCATCTTAAAGGGAAACCAGGGCATCCAAAATTGCGCAACCCCTTCAAGGTTCAGTTCTTGATTGCATGCACCATCTGTACAACTCATAAAATTATACAACTGATAGTACACTGTCCCTGCACTCTAGTCTCAACCGAGTCTTTCTCACAATCGACATGCATGATTTTGTGATAAGGGAATCTTCAGTTAACTGGAGTAGCACCAGTTAATGCATTAGTGCACCAACTCACTGTTAACTCACTATTAGTTCCTCAAACAGTTTGGAACTAATTTAACTAAACTTAACTCAGTAAACTGAGTTATCTAATTACAACTCACAATTAACTCATCCTGGACACCTATAATATAGGGAGAACATATACATGACTTCATAAATACTTCCAACTTGAAATTCCTAAGCTAATTAAGTTAATTTAACTTAATTAACTATTTACAAGCTGCTATGAGAATAGAATTTGATTTTAATTCTCAGTTTAATTCAAGGACAAATTAAACTAGAATTTTTAGATTCTATTTTTATCATTTCTTGTTGCTATTTTCAACACTCCATCTCAACAAGAAAGGAATTCAACTCGATCCCAATCCTGAACCTTTGGAATGTTCTGCATGCAACACTTCTCTCTAGTGTTGTTGATACAACAAGTACAGAAACAAAAAACATCCAACCTGAATCATAATGATGCCTCTGTCATCAAAGTCTCTAACTGTTATTGCCTCTGTCGACTGAAAACTTTGTGCTTATGTTGACTCTACCTTTCTGCACAGTTTTCAACCCTTCTCTGCGCTCTTCATTATCTGATTACTCTAGCCTTTGTCACTTTGATCTCTGACTGCATCAATCACCACTGATTCCTCCCGCTACTATGTACTTTGGGCTACTGTAGCAAGGTACTATCCATGAGATAAAACCTCTCTATTGACCCTGCCCAATTTCAACCCTCTTGGGATTATCACTTCATATCACCCCTATTATGCTCTTGACCTACGAGAAGATACCATAATACCAAATATGCGAAGAAATATACCCAGAACACAGAACAATAAGAAATAACAGCATGTATTTTATTATTCAGAAAGGAAAGCAATGTTCACTTGCCTCTTCGAGGGGGAAACCTCCAATAGAGCTAGGCTCAATTACAAAATAAGACATGACGCTCCTCAAGGGGAGTCTCTATCCTTTATATAGGATTCATACATGCAATACCATGGGTCAATACCCTGGTTCTTATTAATACCATCTATCTAATACCATGGCCCATTTGCAATTAACTGTGGTCCCCTCTTTAAATGTGGGTCAACCACTTACAATTATTAATATGGGCTTTATTGCCTCTTTAACTAACTATAACTATGACTCGACCCTATTACATAAATAAGGGGGTTAGGGTCGGGCCCTAACATGCCCTCCCCCATAAAAATAGCCTTATCCTCAAGGCTAAAGCTGGGAAAACTGCTAAAGAACAGTGGTTGGTTCCTAGGTTGCATCTTTTGGAGAGGTGTATTTCCACTTGATGAGGATTTCCTTAATCATGCGGTCACGCAACTATTGTTCTCACGTGTCAAGAACCTGTTCAAGTTGGAGCTAGATTGAACCTTCTTCATCCAATTCCAATAGACTGGTTTGAATTCTGCAATGGTTCCCAAGCACTTTCTTGAGGCATGAGACATGGAAGACGGGATGGAATTTTGCAGTGGGTGGCAAGGCTAGCTTGTAAGTTACCTCTCCTATGCACTGAAGTATTTGATACGATCCATAGAATTTTGGAGATAATTTCTGACAACCCTTGTCTTCGAGTGATGTTTGCTTATATGGTTGCAACCTCAAGAATACCTGATCCCCTTCTGGAAATTTGTACTCTGAACGATGTTGGTTTGCCTGTTGCTTCATGCGATTTTGAGCTTGATGAAGATTCTCTTTGAGGTGAGCCAGCATGGTTGCACGGTTCTGTAGGAGTTGTACCTTCGAGCATCCCTGGATATAAGAAGTAGGTGAAGGAGGGAGCTGACCATAAACTGCTTCATATGGAGTCATTTTGGTGGTGGCATGATAGTTAGTGCTCAAATTAGTGCTCAAAATTCAAAGTGTGTGACAGAGCTTGAAACCTAAATGACTTGGTAGATCTCGGTGAAATGAATCCAGCACAACTCGTTTCACTCAAAATCGATATCCTATCCTCCCGATATTGTGTTCTAGTAGAATTGCCAAACAACTAAGATTTTAAAAGTTGAAGTTGCAGGTACACCCAGTTAGTAGTTCATACGTTGAATAGGGAGGGTGACTGTATGTTGATGGTCCAATGTCAATTTGACAAGTGTCTCCTTATGATTGTTTTGTGAATGTTGGAATTTCATTAGTTGAGGATTCAATTTTTTTTATTATTAATTTATGGGTTGTTGACTGTGTAATTGGAGAACCAATGGGGGAGGGACACATGGCCTCCCAAGAGTGGTATCAAAATTTTGTATGGAGGTTGAGCAACCCATCGAGATTTAACTTTAGAACAAGCACCAAGCACCAAACCACTTTACCAACACACCCTACAATGTTACTTAACCATATAACGTTGCAGATTCTATTTAAATTTCAATGTATTTACTATTGGCTGTTGGGGCCAGGGCTAAGCCCCAACCCTAGTCCCCGTGCCCTTGGAACCAAGTGGTGGTACTAATGGCTAGGGCTTAGCCCCAACCCCATGGTCTAGCCCAACCATGAAACCATGCACCAGAGCTCAATAGAGAACCGCGGGCGGGGATTATGAAGTAGGCGACAATTTCATCATTTTCGTCTGCTACAAAGTGTCAAAATGTCACTCCATTAATGGAAACATCCCACTTCCAATTGGGTGCCATGTGGCATTTTCTGATTGGTCTATATTGTTGACTGTTTTGTTGACATCATCGTCTGTATGGATAACGTCATCTGCCACATGTCATCCTCTGATTGGTTGACACCCCACTGACTGTACTTCCATGTCATCATTTTTACTACTAACTATGTTGCTAACGTCATCATCAGTCTAGTTGACATCGTGTTTAGGGCTTGAAAATTGCCCCCCAAATGGCTGAAAACATTGTTTAGGACTTGAAAATTGCCTCCAAAGTATGGGGTCTGAAAAGCCACAAAAAAATGTGTAGGAAGATAGAGAACCATTGAGTTGGTGGAAGAGGTGGGTGGCTACAAATATCCACCTATATTATTCTTCCCCCTTAGGAAGAAACGATATCCATTGCATCAATTTCCCTCATTAGGCAGGGAAACTTCTACTGAAATTGGCTCTTGGTGAGCCACTTGCCTTGGTGAAGAAGTTTCCCTACTTTGACAACCTATTAGCATAGTATTTTCTATTGGAAAATATCTTGTCTTTGTGTCCATGATTCGGTCCAATATAAAATGTTCAATGTAGTAGGGATTAAGTTCTATGGGACCCAATTTCTAAACTACTTCCAAGGTATCCAACATAGGTGGAAAATATGGTCAAAACAACTCCATATTAGATACTTGGTGCAAGAAAAGGAAAGTGGGGATACTCAATTCAAAAGCATTTTCACTCATAGCCTTTGTGATTGTGTATGTCCCATATCATAGTGGTCTAAGCTTCTTATGGGGGCCTATGAGGCACCCTTTCTATAAATGTAACCAAACCTTATCACCAAGATGAAACTTGTGTGGAACACAATGTTTTTCATGTTGTTAGTTGTACTTGGAATTGACTTTTTGTAGCATATCATGAACATTTTGTTCAAGCTGTTAGATTCTTTTTACAAAGTTAACCACCTTATATCCATGAGCTTGAGCATGGGAAGACTCTACAATGAATATGTAATGGGAAGTGTTGCATCGATTAAGACCAACGGTTAGAAACCTAAGCACACCTAAAAATGAATGTGGCCAATAGAGCTATCGAGGGTTCTACTATAGCTATGTTGAACATATGGAAGGATTTCATCCCATGTGCATGGATATTTTGAGTTGCACATGAGCAAGATATGAAAAATCATCCTATTAACCACTCAATATTTTTCCATTTGTTTCGAGATGAGAGGTAGTAGATTTGGCCAACTTGATATCCATTAGAGACCATAGGGTGAACCAAAAGATATCAAGGAACCTACTATCCCTATCTGAAATAATGGTTCTATGTATCCCAAAATGAACACAAACATGCTCAAAAATGAGTTTAGCAGTGGCTTTAACTATGATGCTCTTCTCTGGTGTCATACAAAATTAGAATCATATATGACAACAATGCTTACAAATTATAGGCCTATGATTATATGTTGCATTCTTTAAACCCCATGTGTAAATGATAGATTTCAGTAACACAAACTTCTCTAATAGAACTAAAGTTAATACCAGTAACATCTGAAACAAACCAATGACACAAATTTCACCCAAAGGATGCATGCTAAACATTATAACTTATATTTCTCAAAGAATACTCTAGAGTACATATCTGCAAAATCATATAAAAAGCACTAAATTTGTATATGAAAACTATGCTAACAAATTACAAGTACCCTATTTAATTATTACATTTTCTAAAGCCCTTGAACAAAAGATAGATTCCACTGACACAAACTTTACTTGATAGAAATGAAGTTAATATCAGTAACCATCTAAATCAGAGAAATAACTAAATGCTTCACCAAAAATAAGATATCAAATATTATAACTTCTTTTCTCAAAAAATACATTATAATGCACTTATGCGAAAATCCAAATTAAAAATAAAGAATCTACATTTGGCAAAAGGATTTAATGTTGCACAACTATCTCCATGTTCAAAATGTCATCTTACAAAGCTTGATGCTCTGTGTAAAGAAGAGAATTTGATCTCATATTGTGCCCCTCAGTGGCTTCACCTCCATTATACTTTTGTTATCTTTTCCTTCAACATTATACAGAGGAAAAACCTGCTTCAAATCCCAAGATGTGCTTACATGTTTACACAACAATTCGACTATGGGTGGCTACATTCTAGCCAAGGTCCATAGGCGATTAACAATGGCCCCAAATTGGGATTTCCAGATACCACGCAACAATTGGACCTTTTGGGGTCATTCTATAACTTGGACCACCATTGAAATTAGTAGACTGAGGAAAAGTGACGATACTTTACACTACTTGAAATTGAAATACATTGCAATAAAAAAAAAATTAAAATTGAAAAATAAAATGAAATGAAATAGTAAATTAAAAAAACAAAAAGGTAAACACTATAACCAATAATATGCGTTTGGACCTCATGCAAGGGCCTCCCTTTTATGAGGCCCACTTGGTGTCTCCACTTAACTCTCACACTTACCTCAGAGAGCTTGAGGAGTGTGTAATACAACATGAAGAGCGTGTAATACAACATAAGCATCAATAGAAGAACTAAAAGTTTATCCAATTAATTCATCTGTTGGTTAAGCAGTTGATTAAGCATAAGTTGATCTAATTGATTCATTTGAAGAACCCGTTCCAAATCCATTTTTAGACCAAGATGCAAGAGCAATTAGCTTTGGGTACATATGTTGAAGTTGGACCAACAACTTACCCAACATCACTTCGTTCAACATCCTGACCAATGCAAGATAAAGACCAAACCAAAGTAAAGTAAGTAGTTGATTTTGATTAATGAGTTCCATACCCTCCATATTCATGTAGGAAAGGCGGAGGAGACAAAGCATGAATCACACATAAAACACAAGTTTCTACTCTTCTATCGATCACACAAAACATGATGCTTACAATGAACCCAATGAAGGGTATTTAAACCTTTTCTAACTAGCGACTTGCCTAAAATTTGTTGGCATGCAACCACATGCAACCACAAACTAAAAGTCGTCTATCACTTAACTTGGCTTGAATCAACACTCAAACACTAAATCACTCAATCACTCAGTTAACTGACTCTTTATGTTTAGCCAACTCTTCGTGCAGGAGTAATTATGTTATTTTAACACTCCCCATTAATTACAACTACTAAAATAAAACTTGACTCATGACAACTCAAACATGTCTGCTGGTCTATGTCTCAGCTAGGCTTACAACGCCCAATTTCACCTATGAAACTCAAACACATATTTTTCTAATGACTTAGTAAATATATCAGCCAATTGATCACTAGATTTACAAGGCTTCAAGTGAACTTCTCCATTGCTCACAAGTTCTCTAATAAAGTGATATGTAGTATCAATATGCTTGCTCTTCTGATGAAACACACTATTTTTGGATAGTGCAATGGTTGAGGTGTTGTCACAGTATATTGTTGTTGATCCTTGTTATTTTTGCTTGAGTCCATCAAATGCTCTTCTTAACCACACAGCTTGACATGTTGTTGATGTTGTTGCTACATATTTTGCTTATGCTGACAAAAGTGTCACAATGGACTGCTTCTTAGATGCCCATGAAATCACACCTGAACCAAGGTGGAACACAAAACCAGAAGTGCCCTTCCTATCATCCAAAACCACCTGCAAAATCACTATATGTGTATCTGATCAAATCCTTCTTTTCTGTGCTTGCATAAATTATGTGACAATCTCTAGTTCCTGTTATGTATCTCAAAATCCATTTTCTCGCACTCCAATGTGTGTCTTTTGGAGTCTCCATAAATATGGAAATCAAACTCACTCCTTGAATGATATTCGATCTTGTCGCTGTGAGATACATGAGGTTGCCAACCAATCTTTTGAATAAAGTTGGATTGACATCTAATCCTTTATCATCCTTGCTTAACTTTGTACCTATTGCAACTGGTGTAGGGACAGGTTTACAATTTTCCATTCTGAATATTTTCAACAAATCTTTGGAATATTTATTTTGACAAATAAAAATTCCTTTTTCATATTGCTCCACTTCTATGCCAAGAAAATATTTCATGAGACCAAGATCTATCATCTCAAATTCTTTCATCATGGCTGCTTTAAATTCATCTATCTCAAAATCACCTGTAAAAATCATGTCATCAACATATAAGAAAACAATCAAAATATTTCCATGCTCATTTACCTTTGTGTACAAGGTAGGTTCAATGTTTCTTCTGAAAAATCCATTCTTGATCATGTAGCTATCAATTCTTCTATACCAAGTTCTAGGCGCTTGCTTCAATCCATAGAGCGCTTTCTTGAACCTGTAAACTTTCTCTTCATTACGTTCAACTTTATATCTTGGAGGTTGCTGCACATAAATTTCTTCTTCTAGAATTCCATTCAAGAAGGTTGATTTCACATCCATTTGATATACTTTCCACTTGTTCTGAGTTGTTGTGGCTAGAGATGCTCTTACAGTATCTAGTCTGGCTACCAAAGCAAACATTTCTCCAAAGTCTATTCCTGGTTGCTGTGAGAATCTTTATGCTACAAGTCGTGCTTTAAATCTCTCAATTTCACATTATTCATTCAACTTTGTCTTGTACACCCTCTTCACACCAATGATATTTTTCTCCTAAGTTTGGTAAATCAACCAAATCCCATGTGTCATTCTTTTCAATAGCTTCAATTTCTTCATCCATGGCTTGCACCCAATTTTCATCTTTGATTGCTTCTTCAAACAAAGAAGGTTGGAATGACAATAATGCAAATTTGAACTAACATCCAAATCATCATAAATATATTTCAAACTTCTCATCTTTCTCTTACCATTGCTTGATTCATCACATGATTGATTGTTGGGAGAATCTTGATTTGTTGATCTGCTTGAAGATCCATGTTTCTCTAAAAATCTTGGAGTCCTTGTTGGTGTGTCTATGTTTGATGTCTTCACCTATGATTCTTGCTGCTCCTTTTCTTGCATCAACTATTTTGTCTACAGTTCCATTCCATGACTCTTGTTCTTTGAACACAACATTTCTACTAATTATGGTCTTGTTTGTGACAGGGTTATACAATTTGTAAGCTTTTGATTTCTCACTATAACCAGTGAATATGTATTTTTCACTTTTATCATCCAATTTGTCTCTTCGCTCTTTAGGCACATGTGCATAAGCTACACATCCAAATACTATGAGATGAGATATGCTGCAAGACATGCTTGACCATGCTTGTTCTAGTACTCTGTTCATCACACTCTTTTTAGGAGATCTATTGATCACATAAATAGCACATGAAATTGCTTCTACCGAATACTCATTAGACAAGTTTATGCCTTTCAACATGCTTCTTACCATGTTCATAATTGTCCTGTTTTTCTCTCTACTACACCATTCCGTTGTGGTGTGTACCTAGTTGTAAAATATCTTGTAATTCCATGTTGTTTGTAGTAATCATGGAATGTCTTTGAATCATATTCTCCACCATGATCTGACCTCAATACCTTGATTTGTTGATCACTTTGGTTCTTTTCTTAGGCTTTGAATTCTTTGAACTTTGCAAAAGTTTCAGAATTCTGCTTCAAGAAGTAAACCCAAGTCTTTCTGTTGTAGTCATCAATGAAATTGAGGATGTAACAACTTCCACCAATCGATTGTGTCCTCATAGGTCCACACAAGTATGTATGCACTAGCTCAAGAGGTTGTTTTGGTCTGTATGCAAATACCTTTGGAAAACTTTCACAATGTTGTTTTCCCAAGATGCAACACTCACAAGTACTAGCAGGTTCTTTGATGGGAGGTAATCCTCTGACTATCTGTTTCTGCTACAAAAATCTTAAACCAGGAAAGTGCAAGTTTCCAAATCAAAAGTGCCATAACCAATAATCATTGGAACATGCAACTGTAAAAGAACTCTCCTGACCACTGTAACTCATAATTAGAGGAAAGAGTATGTTCCTCGTCATCTGCACCTTTTCTATAAGCTGCTTACTTTGGGGGCATGTCATATATTACACATTCTTGACCTTGAAAGATAACTATGTACCCTTTCTTTGTCAATTGACCAACACTTGACAAATTATGTTTAAGACTAGGAACATAATATACCTCTGAGATTCTCTTCAGCTCCCCTTGCTTGGTCAGAATGTTGACCACTCCTTTTCCATCTACTTCCACAGTCTTTTCAATCCCCAACTTTACCTCTGTTTTCACATACTGATCAAAATTTGCAACCAAATCCTTGTTTCCTATCATGTGGTTACTGCAACCACTGTCTAACAACCACATGCTATCAGAAGGTTCATGCATGGTATGTCAAGCTAGGAACATGGAGTTAGTACTCTCTGTAGTGACATTAGCTCTTTGGTTCCCTTAATCAACTATCTGCTTCCTACAATCACGAGCATAGTGACCAAATGTATTGCAATAATAACATGTCACCATTGATTTTTCAACTCTTTGATTATTGTTGAAGCTTTTGTAGTTGCTTCCAATTTCATGTTCATGCTCTTCTCGGCCATCTCTCTGACCACCATATCTTCTTCTTTTTCCTCTGCCTCTCGATCTACTTCTGCCTCAACCTCTGTCTCTTGAAATAGAAACATGACTTTTGAAAGCAGTCTCTAAAGTGGAATCTGTATTTCTGTCTATCCTTGCCTCATGCGATAGAAGTGATCCCATCAACTCATCAACTGTCAATGATGCCAAATCATTGGCTTCTTCTATGGCTGCTACCACAACATCAAATTTGGTAGACAAAGATCTGAGGATCTTCTCAACCAATGTTTGGTATTTAATGTCTTCATCATAAATATTTAACTGATTTACGACAGTTTGACCTGATTCATGAAATAATCGATGTCCTCTGTCTCCTCCATCTGCAGACTTTCAAAATCTCTCCCAGTATTAACCAACTTAACAATATTGACTTTTTCCATACCTATATAGTTTGTCACCAAAGTATCACATGCTACTTTTGCCGAAGACGTGATCATAATCTTCTGGAACACTACTTGGTCCACTCCCTGCTGGATAAGCTGCAACGCTTGTGCATTCTTCTTCTTGTCTTTCTTCCATTGTTCCCTCTTTGTATTACTGAGAGCTTGTTCTTCTGCTTCATTCTTAGGTCCTGAAAACCCAAGATGGACATAATCCAAAACATCATGAGCCTGCAACATGGTTACCATCTTAATGGCCTACACATCATAGTCCTTCCCTGTAAACGGTGGAAACTTGGGTTGGAAATTTGAGAAAGCCATCTTTCTCTCAAAAAAAGTCTCTTCAAAAAAACCTTAAATTTTCTCTTTCAATAAGCTTTGCAAAGCTTCTTTTTCAAAAGAAATTTCTTCTCTTCAAAAATTTCCTTTATAAAATAAAACCCTTTATTATTCTTTTAATATAAAATATTTATATATAAAAAATCTTTATATAAAAAACTCTTTATAATCACTCTTTCAAAAAATCGTATGATAAAACCATGTGAGAAAATTGTACCCACTTCACTTTATGAGTTTATAAAAGATCACGTGACTTTTAAAGGCTATGTGACTATGCCTTTTGACTTTCAAACACGTTGACTCTGTATTGAGTTGCGGAAAACACTAACTACTCTGTTAAACGGCGACTTGCTTTTTCACTATTAAATTTCCCCCGGCAATGGGTGTTCACTACAGTTGTGGCTGCTTCTTAAAGAAATTCTATCTATGTTGTCTACAAACCAAACGAGCTCGGCTATAGTGGCTGAGAAACTTTCGACTATCTTATTACTCACACATGCACGGTGAGACTGTAGATTTTCTTTGTTTCAAAACTCACTCTGATACCAATTTGTAGGAAACACAGAGGAGACAAAGCATGAATTTGTTGAAGATAATGGAGAATCCCATAATAGTGTGAGTTCTTTCATGAGACCTTAGGACAAGAATTAGTTTCTATTTGTTAGGGTATCGTTCTAACTTCCCTATAGCTATATGTGCTATATAATGTTTGATGTTTATTGAGAATGTAGAGCATTCTGCAGAGCCAGACTCTCTTAGTTCAGACTCTCCTTTCTAGAGCTCACTAATGAATTTTTATTTTATTAATTCAAGCATCTGATTTTGACATGGTTTTAGAGCTTCAAGGCTAAGGAAGCCTGTACCTGAGTGGAGAGAGGTCGGCGCGACTGAGGCGGAATCAGCGTGGATTTTAAGGAGAAAACTTACGTGATTCTTTATTTCCAAATCGGCGCGAGGGCTTGGAGGAAAAGCACGTCGATCCTGTGAGGGAAAAAAGGCTGTGTTGTTTTTTTGCATGCTGCGTGTATTGTTTTGGGCAGCCGTTTGAGAATGCCACGATTTTTTCGGCTGTCTAGCTGAGTAGAGGAAATGCAACAGACGATTGGGGCAGAAGAGATTGCAACTGCGTGGAGGAGGAAGTGTGTTGACAGTCTTCAATGATCCATTGAGGAGGCAAGGCAAGCTCAACAAAGAAAAGGTGTGTGTGATCCACTGAGGAGGCAAGATCTGCTCCTGAGGCCGAGGTCATTGCGGTTTGCCGAGGAGGAAGGATATCATGTGATTGAGGCATGGAGGTCGTAGAACAAGAAAACTGCGTGGAGGCAACGTGGCTAGCAGATGCGTGTTGGCAGGTGTGAGTTGTGTGGAGGTAGCGTGTTGATAGGCATTAGAAGGCTGTAAAGCAGCGTTCTCCGCTTCAATTATTCGTGAATAGTGGGCATAATCTTTCGTTCTCCAGCTGATGTTTCAGAGCTTGTGAGAAATTCAGAGATGAGGTGAGAAGAAAGAATGGGAGACGTATCGTCGTTGGCTATGCGAAGAATCTTAGGCTGCAGATCTTCGTAAGGAATCACAGGCAAGCGTTCCTTGAACAACTCAGGGATGTCAGAGTGCATGGAGTAATTAAAATTCAGTTCTAAAAGGAGGGTTTTTTTTATTTTATTTTAATTCCTAAAGAATTCAAGTTTGCCTGTTAAGGAAATAGAGGGCTTTTGTTCTAAAAGGAGGGGCGTAATTTTTAAAATTGTAATTGAAGAGAAGGAGGGGGTTGGTTATTGAAATTGGGGCTTTCTTATTTAATTTTATTTTTATTAAAGAATTTAAGTCTTTTAGTTCTTTAATTAAAAAAAAAAAGTAAGGGCATATTTTTTTTGAAAAGAAGGGAGATTTGGGCTCTTTGTGTCTTGGATCTGGGCTCAATTTTTTTTGGATCAGGCATTTGAGACAGTGGTTTTTTAGAAGATCGGGGTTGTTTTTTTTAATTATTGAGGTTGATGTTTTTATTAATTCAAGATGAATAATCAAGTAGCAGAAGCTTACCTCAATGAAAACAACAAGCTGGATGGATCCAACTACTTTGGTTGGAAATTCAGACTGCAAATCCTGCTTGAGGGACACAATGCATGGACGATTATGAACAATGATGAGGTGAAGCCAAACTTCATTGGAGGAGGAACAAAAACAAAAATCCAAGACTAGGAAAAGCAGGAGAATAAGGCGAGAATGCTCTTGAAATTTTCAATCAAAGATTGAATTATCCCCCATATCCGTGATTGCAAGACTGCACCAGAGATCTGGAAGATGCTCAAGGATCTCTATGAGGACAAGAACACCAATCGACTGTTGTTCTTGAAGAGAAAGGTTCTTTCCATCAATATGGAGGAGAATGAGACAATTGTAGCATTCATTTTGCAGATCAAGGAACTCAAGAACAAGCTAGGAGATATCGGTGAAGCTATGTTAGATACAGATATGGTCATGATTACCAGGAATGGTATGACTGACGAGTATCAGATGTTCATCACTGGCTTGAATGCAAGAGAAAAAGCCCCCGTGTTTGAAGAATTGACAGGGATCCTCATGCAAGAGGAGGAAAGAATACTCACTCATAAACCCCAGAGTTCATATTTGGCCTTAATGGTGAAGAAGAAGCCCTTCAGAGGAAAGCCAAATCCAGCACAGAAGAGCAGTGCAGCCTCACAGAGAAAGATGCCCTCACCTCAAGGTACGTCTTTCAATAGAAATGACTCTGCGACCAAATGCTTTTATTGTGGTAGAACCGGCCATATAGCCAGATATTGTATGAAAAACAAGTTTGATGAAGGTCGAAAGAGACATAAGCAACATGCAGGTCATTTTGATGATGACATAGATAGCTGGTTTTTGACTCAGGTGCATCCATCCACATGACAGGGAACAGACAGTGGTTTGAAGACTTCAAAGAGACCAACAATGGAGCAAACATCTATCTTAGTAATGATAGAGGGTACCAGATCAAAGGTTATGGTAATATTCCTATTGTTTTTCCTGATGGAAATATTAGACATATCCATAATGTTATGTATGTACCTGAGATAAAAAAGAATATGGTATTTGTTTCTACTATGACTGATCAGAGCCTCAAGGTAGAATTTTATAAGTCATATTGTGTCATTAATGACCTGTTGGATTCTATGAAGCCTATTGCATCAGGTATTCGTGTGGGAGGATTGTACAAGTTAAATGTCAAAAGCGCACCACATCAGGCATTGGCATCATCTGCCATGACAACAGTAGACTTATGGCACCAGAGTCTTGGCCATATTAAATTCAATGATTTTCTGATTTTACAGAAAATAGGTATGGTCGAAGGTCTTCTTGTTTTAAAATTTGCTCATATTGATTGTGATGCATGTGCACTGGGAAAGCTGCACAGAGATGAATTTCCTGTGAATCCTAATAGAAATAAGAGAGATATACTCGAGCTAGTACAAATATATCTATGCAGACCTATGAAAACAAGATCGTTAGGCGGTGCATACTATTTTTTATTGTTTATTGATGATTGTACTAGATTTACTTGGGTGTATTTCCTCAGGAAGAAGAGCAACACTTTTGAATACTTCAAGGAGTTCAGAAGTATGATTGAAAAATAAACAGGTAAATGCATCAGGATTCTCCGTTCGAATCAAGGGGGAGAGTACAAGAAAGCTTATGTACTCAAATACTGCAAAGATAATGGGATATACAGCAGTTTACAGTACCCCACACTCCTCAACAAAACGGGGTTGCATAGAGGAAGAACAAAACCCTTGTGGAGTCTGCTCGCAGTATGTTGAAAGGTAAGAATCTTTATAATGGATTTTGGGTGAAGTGATTAATACTGCAGTATATCTAAAGAATAGGAGTCCAACAAGAAGTTTGGCTTTTAAAACTCCTTTTGAAGCTTTGGTTATAAGCCAGCAGTTAAGCATTTGAGAGTTTTTGGTAGAAAAGCCTTTGCTCATATCCCAAAGGAAGATAGAAAGGAACTTGACTCAAAGGCCATCAAATGTATTTTTGTTGGCTGTTGTACAGAATTTAAGGCTTACAAACTGTTTAATCCCTCTACTCATAAAGTGTTTGCGAGCATAGATGTAGTGTTTCATGAGCAGGTTAATGATGGAAGCCATAAGAGTGCTAAGGAAGAATGGCACGTGCCCTTGTTGGTGGAAGAAGGAAGTGATGAATTAGGTGATAGTAATGAGCAACAACAACAACAACAACAAGGGAAATAAGATGATATAATAGTCAAGCCAAGTCCTGAAAATGATGATCAGACAAGGTTTGAAGCTACCCTACCACTCAGGAGATCAGTTAGAAAATCTCAGTTGCCAGCAAGATATAGGGAAAATGATTTTATAACTAGTACGATGAATGTTGTTGAACCTTCTAGTTATAAGGAAGCAAATGGATGTAGTGAATGGAAAGCACTATGGAACATGAATATGAATCTATAATCAGAAACAACACTTGGGAGCTGGTTGAACTTCCTAAAGGGAAACAAACCATAGGATGTAAATGGTTGTATAAACCTAAGATGAATGTAGATGGAACCATATATAAATTAAAAGCTAGATTGGTAGCAAAGGGGTATTCACAAAAAGAAGGCATTGACTATGAAGAAACCTTTGCCCCCGTAGCTAAACTAAACACTATCAGAATGTTGATTGCTTTATCTACTAAAAAATGTTGGATGATTCACCAACTAGATGTAAAATTTGCATTCTTAAATGGGTAATTGAAAGAAGAGGTTTATCTAGAGCAACCCGAGGGGTTTGCCCAGAAAGGGAAAGAACATTTAGTCTATAGATTAAAGAAAGCTCTATATGGACTACAACAAGCACTTAGGTCTTGGAATGAAAAGATTGATTCATTTTTTCTGCAACTTGGTTACAATAGAAGTAAAAAAGACCCTAATCTATATACCATAAAAGATGAAAAGGCGCACATAGTATTGATTTCTTTGTATGTAGATGATTTAATTATTACAGGTGATGATATTGCTCTAATCAAAGAAATCAAGCAACAAATGTCACAAGTGTTTGAAATGAAAGACCTTGGTGAATTACGATATTGTTTGGGTCTTGAGATTTGGAGAGATTCAAGAAAAACTTTTCTATCCTAGGGTAAGTATGTCAGAGGTCTACTGGAAAGATTCAGGATGGATTAGTGTAAGGTTGCAACAGTACCACTACAACAGAACCTTAAACTTCAGAGTGAGGATGGCTCTAAAGAGGCAGATGTGACACTTTATAGAAAACTGGTTGGGAGCTTAATCTACCTAACCACTACTAGACCATATTTGGCTTATGCAGTCAGTGTGCTAAGTCAATACATGTCCAAACCACTTGAGAGTCATTAGAATGCAGCAAAAGGTGTCTTAAGGTACCTACAAGGAACTATAGACTATGGTATTATTTACACTGATTCTTTTGATGTTAGATTGACAGGATTTACAGATTCCGACTAGGCTGGAAATGTAGATGACCGCAGATCCATAATAGGCTATGCATTCAACATTGGACCCGAGGTGATTACATGGAGCAGTAAGAAACAAAACACAGTTTCCTTGTCTTTAGAGGAAGTAGAGTATCAAGCTATGTGTGCAGCAACATGTAAGGCAGTGTGGTTGTGGAGACTTCTCCAGGATGTCGGGGAAGAACAGAAAGATGCAACAACAATCAGATGTGACAACTAGAGTTCAATCAAACTTGCTAATAATCTAGTGTTTCACAATAACACTAAACACATTGATACACAATTCCACTTTGTCAAGGAGAAAGTTCAATCAAAGGAAATCCATCTTGTATATTGTAAAATGTGTGATAATGTTGCAAACATTTTCACTAAGCCTCTTGGCAAAATTAAGTGTGAAATGTTTAGGGAGATGTTAGGCATATTTGTGAACCCCTTCTCCATTAAGGGGGAGTGTTGAAGATAATGGAAAATCCTATAATAGTGTGAGTTGGTTCACGAGACCTTAGGATAGGAATTAGTTTCTAGTTGTTAGGGTATGGTTCTAACTTCCCTATAGCTATGTGTACTATATAATGTTTGATGTTAATTGAGAATGTAGAGCGTTCTGCAGAGCCAGACTCTCTCTTTTGTAGAGTTGACCAGTGAGTTTTTATTTTATTAATTCAAGCATTTCATTTTGACAGAATTCGTATTCACAGAATTCAGAGGTTCATAATCGAGACCCAGTGATCGTAGAGAGGAAGAGACAAATGTTCTAGATTCTCTACACGATGTTAAAGATATAGACCTAATGCAACATCTGGCAGCGCAACTTCCATGGGCAGTGCACAATGATTCACATGGTTTCGATTCATTCTCTAGATTTGGTCAGTTCAGGTGCTATGGCAAGCTCATGAGCATTTTATAATGCCTCTTTTAAAACATTAGAGAAAATAGAGCTCCAGCTAGGAAGGGCCCTCTCGTATTGGGAAACTCTTTGGTTATATTAAGCTAGAATACCTGACAACATATTACATTACCACAACACCACGTTCCTCCCCATTGTTTTCACAATCGCTCTGCTTCCCTTGGATATTCTAGAGCCCAAGAAGATTAAGAGCTTGTAGAAGTATAAGATTCAACCCAAAATTGAGACATCCTAGTCTAAAATGTTATATTGCTACAAAGTTATCTTGTTTGTGTTCTTCACAGCTCTGGGACCTCTGCAGCTGACATCATATCCTCTAATCAAGGTAAGTCATCTCTTTATTATTCTGTGTTCTTATTTCCTGAGGATGTATGAACAAAATGAATTCCGTGGTGTATTTCATGGTTGAAGAATGTCAAAATTATTGGATACAATGTGGCTACACTGTAGATGGAGCTATGAGAAGATCCAGCATGTTCACCAGAATTCATTGCTCCAATGGGGTTTGTTGTTCCATATGCACATTGGTTAGAGGTGTTGATATTCGGGACCGTTATTCACAGCTTGTGCAAGTGTTATAGAATATTAGCATGGAAACAAGAACTGTGGAAAACAACCAAAAGCAAGAAGAAAGACAGTGATTAAACCCCAAAAGATACCCAAGACCTTGCATTTTTATTCACTGTGTGGGAGCCTTTACCTAAGCCCAAAACCCTGATGTTGTAGAACAAAGCACCGATATACAACCAGCATACAACCAACGAAATGTAAAATGAAAATATATTAGGGCTAGACCTCCTATCCGAGCGAAGCCCTAAAATCAAATTATCGTTAATGAAACAAAGAAAATCCAAACTATTGAGATCATCGTTAATGAAACAAAGAAAACCTAAACTTTTCAAATCAAACCCAACCCATGTGAGAACCCTGCCTTAGTGTTGAGGTGGACCATCTATTCACTTCCATATCCATATGGTTGAACGACGGTCCAAATGTCTTTTACCTTGCTTAATTAGCCAAAGCGAAAGAACTAATGGGACAAGGCAAGCGAAAGTGTAGAGGATTAAAAACATTATTATAAAAAACCAATGGTTTTTAAATGCATAAATCACAACATGAAACACTCAAATTGTAAAAATCACAAAAACACCACCAGATTGGGAAACAAAATCCACAGAAAAATATTCTAAAAGCACTCTGTACCCAGCTGATGTATATGCAGGCACAGTTGTGAATATCGATTGCGCACTGCCATATCAATTTAAGCACACGTGTGAAGAAATCTCTCGATGAACCGCCGCAATATAGATCTTGCAGGACACTATTAATTTGACGGGATTTTGTCTATTATAAAGTTTTTTAAATTGTGTTTTACATTGGATTTGTGTTTTGTGTGATTTATTGGAAAATTTTCAGGTAGGTATTTTTTGTCTAAGCATTTTAAAATTGAAATCACAAATTTGATAAGTAAATATTACATAATAAAAATACTTTAAAAATATTTGAATGATACTGAATTTATATATACAATCAAAAAACCAATTTAAATAATAAAATTTAAAAACTAATCAAAATTTTATATGAATTCGGACACCAAACATTCCAAAAAATCAGACCATAAACAATTCATTTTATATTTAAAAATTTTAAAAACTAATTTTTGTGATAGGTTTTGAAACATATAAAACGTATTTTTGAGGGTTAATTTTCTAAAGAAAATGTCGTTCCTACCCTCTCAAACAGAGAAAAACGAAGTTGTCTATAATGCGACTTTTTGGAGATTCCGGTGACGAAATCCGGCGAAATAAATTGCAGTTAAAATGGTTTTTGTTGCAGTTAAAATGGTTTTTTAACTGCATATTTGGATTCAGCACCCTGGAAAACCCCTGGGACGCTACAATTGTGCAGAAACTAGCTATCAAACTTGTGATTCCAGTAATTTACTGCCGGATTTTGACCAGAAAAAGCCACCAAAAAGGCTTTCAAAAAGTCGCGTTAAAGACAACTGCGATAAAAACTTGCATGGATGCGGTAATATTCGGAATTCGTGCGATAATATTTGTTTTTATTTCTCGGGCCACCTCCGGATCTGACGTGATAACAGCCAGCGTGCAGCCGAAGCTAAAGGACATGAGCTTCTTCCCACCATGAAGACGAGCCAGAGATTCAAGATTGCGGTGGGCAAGGCCGACGCTCATGTCCATTAGACTTCCGATTATCGGCCATCCTTGGGGGCCAGGAACGAGCCAGAGATTCAAGCTTGCGGTGAGCAAGGCCGACGCTCATGTCCATTAGACTTCCGATTATCGGCCATCCTTTGGGGCCAGGAATGGCAACGCGGCCTCTCTTATGCCATCCAACCCACGCACAGCCTCCAGGACTTAACGAGGAGACTAGAACAGCACAGACGGCAACAATAAGCAGTGCAATATACAAAGGCCACTGACGCCATGCAGAAACATCGTCAGATGAGGAGTGCAAGAAGTAAGCAGGACCATCTTTCGTGAAGAGAGGAAGGACACAGACCCACCACCCGCTTCTTCCAGAGCTTCTGCGATTCTCCATTTTTAGAAATGGCATTTCAAACAGAGAAACCAAAGCGACGACGAGGAAGCGGCAGCAGCAAAACCAGGAAGAGGAGTGCTTCAAGATGAAAATGAGCGAGGGGTATGTCAATTTACAATTTCGAGGACACTATCATTCTAATGGCGAAAGGTAGAAAAGAGCGGCTAGTACAACCCTAGTTTGAATCCACTTGAACTGGCTGTTCTCACTCCTAATTAATTTACATACTCTTAATTAACCTTACTCCAAAATACTCCTAATTACTCTTAAACATCCCTGATTAGCTTAAACAAATCACTATTACCCTTATATATTACAATTACCACTAATGAGCATCAAATTACCTTAAACTACCACCAACGAATCCCTAGTTTTCATTAATTAAACCTATGTAATCCTTACAATCCTTAGTTAACCTTTTTAATCAGATTTGGTGCGGCAACATTACATTCCATATTCCATAAAAAGTGAATAGAACCACATAGTCATCGATCAAATTTACAAAATTCATAACACTAAATTTAAAATAAAAAAGAAAAAAGTAAACTCACACATTTAAATCACAATAAAAATAAGTATGAAGAGGTGTGAAGTTTTTATTTTTGTTAAAATTGAACCCATGGCAAAACAAATTGTTAATTTGACTAATAAAAAATTATGGGAACACGATTTGATTTCTTATGTGTAGGGTTTATTAAATCATTTAATATGGTTTATTTAGGTGTAATCATATACTAGATCATTATTTTTATATTCGTAAAGTTTTTTTTAAATTGATTTTCAGATGAATCACATCATTATTATTTGTTGATTTATGTTTGGAATTTTATAATGTGGTTCATCTTTAAAATCAAAATCAAGATGCAAAAACTGATTTATCCTTAAAATTAAATAGCAGAAATGTATCACTTTACAAAATTAGTGGTTACAAATAAAAATGATTTTAATCAACATAAAAACGTTTTGATAGATTTTAGGTGAATATTTAATAAAATATTAAAAATTATTTGGTCAATAAAAATTATTTTAATCAAAATAAGAACATTTTATGTCAATATTATCTAGTCAATATAAAAGAAAAACTAAAAATACTCGAAAGAGTTAAGGAAATTAATTGTTAAAAATAGAGAAATACAAAAAAAAATAATAGACAAAAAATAGGAAAGAAAAACACTATTGACTAAATTACTAATAAATTAAATTAGCAATAGATTTGTTTGTTTACCACTATTACTTTAGCATTGACCAATGCAGCTTCTAATGTTTAGCTTTCAAAAATAAATATTTATTTTTTAATTATTAAAAAAAACAATTTTCAAGTAATTGATTGGACCATAACTTGAAGACTTATTGTACAAGATAATACCATGTGCATAAAAGTCTTACATATTTTAGCTATAATTTATGGATATAGTTACAATATTCATGCATTATTTTTAAATATTTGTGTAGTAATTTTTTATTATTAACCTTTTAAAGAAGTCAATAATATATTTACCATTTACATGACACCATATTTAATGAAATTTTTGCATAAAAAATAGATAGGAATAAGATGTAAATAAATATATATTTACTATGAGTACTTCTCATCATTATTTATGTTTTTCTCACTACTTATATAAGAGTAAAATGATAAATGTGTAGATACCCACTTCTCACTTTATTAGTTCCTAGTTCTTCCAAAAACAAGACTATAAAATTCAATTTGTTTACTCACCACTATTAATTTAATTAATATTAAGCAATATAAGATATAATTTTCTATGCAATTTTTCCCAAAAACATAGTTTTTAACTTAGAATAGCACAGACTAAACTAACTTTCAAGAAAAGTTACAATTGGCGTAGGAGGCGGAGGAATTGCCTAGACAATCAAAGTGACCGGGAAAAAAAAAAAAAAATTTCTTGTAGAGGCAGTGTTTTGAATCATGTTTTTAATGGTAGAAATGGATTCAGCACCATCAAAACTTATGGGGCACCTAAAATCTTGAAGTTTGAAATGACCGGAATCCGGGAAAAACAATTTCAAAAAATCTTGTAAAGGCAGTGTTTGAATCATGTTTTTGATGGTGGAAATGGGTTAGGACCATCAAAAACCTCTGGGGCACCTAAAATCTTGAAGTTTGAAGTGACTGGAATCAGAACAAAATAGATTCACAAAATCTTGTAGAGGCATTGTTTGAATGATGTTTTTGATGGTGGAAATGGATTCAGCACCATCAAAACCTCTGGGATACCTAAAATCTTGAAGTTTGACAGCTATAACTTAGATTTGCAAAACTCCTTACTAAATAGTGTCAAAATAAAACTGTAATTTCCAACTAAAGCGTTACTATTGACTTTGTCGGATTAAATTTATTTTCAGTATTTTAAATGAAATATTTGCATTGTAACCAACCATTTACAGCTCACACTGCACAGCGACCATTGAATATTAGCTGTACTCAGCTGCTGTATCCGGAAAACCCTATTTCCAATCCTATTGTAAAGTAAATGCACCCTGACATGGGCGTAATATAACACGATATAACACCCCACTATTTTTTTCCTCTCATCACCACTCGAAATGTTATAGCTTAGCACCCATGTCAAAACGCATTTATGTTACCATAAGGTTAGAAATAGGGCTTTCCCTGTATCTGTACAGGCGCTTGAGAGTATCATTGTCACACGTGTGAGAAAATCTGTTGATGTTGCAGAACATTAATGATCCTTCAAAACTTTCTAGGTGTAAGTCTGGTGGGTCCGTTTAAGGTTTGCCGCGTATTTCCACCAATCGTTCGTTTGTTCCTCTTGTCGTCTCCTTGTGCAAGACTCGAGAGTTGACTGCAAGAATTAGAGAGTTGTTTTTAAGCGAGATTCTGCGAAAACTTTTTTTGGTTTATTATCTGATTTAATTGGTTTAAAATTGGGTAGGGATTATTAAAATTATAAGTTTAATTGCGTAGGGATTCATAAAATTATAAGTTTGACCGGTAAATTTTATACAATTAAAGTATTCTGAGGCAATTAAAAGAGTAGTTCAAATAATACAAATAAAAATTTGACCCCGAGATTTTGGTCAGAAATTCGCCAGAATCTCTTAAAAGTTTCATTTAAAAACAAATTAAAGAAAACCAATTTCTACGTAGGTTCAAATCACAATATTCTAGTTGTTTTACATTCCTGCTTAGGTTCAAATCACAATATTCTAGTTGTTTTACATTTTGAGAGTGTTTTATTTTTACTTGTCAAAATTGGTTAGGAAGACAAATTAGTTAGGAATTAGTGAGATTTAAAAAAAAATCATTTTTATACCTTTAAAATTGAATTTTAAATTAAAAATATAAATTGGATTGAGAGTTATTTAGTAAAATTTAAACAAAAAATGTGCAATGTAAATGTTTAAGATTTTATATATTTAAAAATAAATTTCTAAATTAAAAACAAAAAAACATAAATTCAATTAAAAGTTGTTTGGCTAAATTCCTAATGATAACTAGATCAATCATATTTACTAATATGGTTGATATACAACTATAAGCCTATATGAACCACATTAATAATTATTAGGTGTATGATAGGGATTTAATTTGAAAGCTGCCTTTACACATGATCAAACCACATTGTCACTTAGAATTAATGCTTACAATAGTATATTGGTAGATTGGGTTTGTTGGTTGGATTGGGTTGTTGAGGTATTTTTCAACAAACAACCTCCTAGCTTAGAATCTCTTTGATCTCATAAGTGCTTTATATATGTGGGATGTATTTAGGGTTTGAAATAATATAGTTTATGTTTGTTTGCTTTGTGCATGAATTATTCCAATTTGTTATATCGAAGGCCAATTTGGTATAGCGAAGATGTCTGAGTAGATAGTTTTCCGAGTTGTTTGTTTCATTGTAGGCCATGGGGATTTTTCACGACAAGTAATTATGTGATGTTCTTTGAAGATGAGGAAGAAGATGAAATATTGTTTGAAGTTGAGCAGGAGATCAATGATTCCATAAATGAGGAAGATGAAGAAGAGAACATAAAAGAGTTATTGACATTTTTTGTAGTCTCTAGGAAAAAATGAATGGACTAGCAACATTTCAATTAGCCATTATGGAAGAATTTAAAAAATATGATTTGTAAATCGAGAACTGTTATCACAAATTCGTCAACTACAAAGAAGAATATATGTGATCCATGATGGATTTGATAGCATTGAATGCCATTTTTAGGATCATTAAACTCGAATTCAATCTGGCCAATGGCACTCCTTCGAAGCTACTTCATACAGAAGAGTGCGTTGTTGTGTCCAGGTTGTGCGGTCATAAATGTTTTAGTGATATTTTTTCGTTCTAGAAAGGTAAGCAATTTCATAGAAAAATGGATCCAACGTTGGCATATAGGAAGGGTTTGATGACATGGGAAAACTAGATATCTGCAAACAATGATCCGAGAAGATCACTTGTCTTCTTTCGCATCGATCCCCTAAGTGAAAAAGACCTACTACAAGCAACTTGTGGAAAGTTGGGCACTCGTCTAAACTTGGAACCCACAGACACATATCTACAGACAAAGAAAGCATCAGATTCATTCCACCAAGCATCTAAAAGAAAGTTTCTTGGGATAACTTTGTGCATAAGAACTATTGTTCTTGGATATGTCATTCCATTTGTAGTATTGTTGTACGTTTTTGGAAATAAATCAAAGGCGGGGAGATTCTAGACGGAAAGCTTGACCTACCAGGGTAAGAAATTTTGTGAAACTCGACAACACATCAAATCAAAGGGGGATTCAAATGTTTCTATTTTGAATGCAGCAAGGACTACCCATGTTGGAGATTTAAGAACTTCACTGTTGATGATACCTGTAGTAGGGCGTGACAATTCAACAAAAGCTCTGAGAGGCACCTCAAATCTTGTGACTGGATCTATTAATTACGTTGCACCTAAATATGGCAAAAAGGGAGAACCTATCTATTAAAGGGGAAAAATACAACTACATCTTTATCTTGGATATAAGGTGGTTAAAGGTGGATTTAGGAATCGTTTGTGGTGGTGAAAGGAAGCAATCCAATTTGCTGCTAGCTCTCCATTATGATTTTTCTTTTTAGTAGAATGGTTATAATTTGTAGGAGTGTGGCTATATTATTTTATTAAAAATTGTGTTATATTTATTTATTTTGTTTTGTAAATTGAAAGTGTAGAACCAATCATTGAACAATGTAGCATAATTCAAATTAGTTTTTCCAATGTGGATTACGTCTCTGGGCCCTGGGTCAAGAGTGGGGAGGCCACTTCAATAGTCTATGCAAGAAGATGAGTACATATGCAATCTATGTCAATACAAGGATGAACCCCTTATCTAGAGTGGCATGTCTCTCCCAAGAGACGTTCTCCTACACAGAACTTTCATTCACAAGATGTTCTCCTTCAACATGAGAAAGGGACAATATCTCACATAAAGTGGCATACAATGATCCTCTCACAAGGTGGCATACATGGACTTCATATTCAAGTCATAATCTCAGCAAAATCAAATGAACACATGGAAAAGATACACCTTATACCTCCATGATCTAGGGGACCAAATTAGTGCTCAAGATTCAAAATGTGTTACAGAGCTTGAAACCTAAATGACTGGATAGATCTCGGCAAACTGAATCCAACACAACTCGTTTCACTCAAAATCAATATTGTATCCTCCCGATATTGTGTTCTACTAGAATTGCCAAACAGCTAAGATTTTAAAAGTTGAAGTTGCAGGTACACCTAGTCAGCAGTTCATATGTTGAATAGGGAGGGTGACTGTATGTTGATGGTACAATGACAGTTTGATAAGTGTCTCCTTATGACTGTTTCGTGAATGTTGGAATTTAATTAGTCGAGGATTCAATTTTTTTTATGAATTTATGGGTTGTTGACTGTGTAATTGGAGGACCGCCTCGCGAGAGTGGTATAAAATTTTGTATGGAGGTCGAGCAACCCACCGAGATCGAACTTTGGATCAAGCATCAAGCACCAAACCACTTTACCAACACGCCCTCCAATGTTACTTAACCATATAATGTTACAGATTGTATTTAAATTTCAATGTATTTACTATTGGCGGTTGGGGCCAGGGCTAAGCCCCAGCCATAGTCCCCGTGCCCTCGGAGCCAAGGGGTGGTACTAATGGCCAGGGCTTAGCCCCAGCCCCATTGTCTAGCCCAACCATGAAACCATGCACCAAAGCTCATTAGAGAACCTCGGGCAGGGATTATGAAGTAGGCAACAATTTCATCATTTTCATCTGCTGTGAAATGTCAAAATGTCGCTCCATTAATGGAAACATCCCGCATCCAATTGGGTGCCATGTGGCATGTTCTGATTGGTATATATTTTTGACTGTGTTGTTGACATCATCATCTGTCTGGACAACGTCATCTGCCACATGTCATCCTCTGATTGGTTGACACCCCATTAACTGTACTTCCACGTCATCATTTTTACGACTGACTGTGTTGCTAATGTCATCATCAGTCTAGTTGACGTCATGTTTAGGGCTTGAAAATTTCCCCCCAAATGGCCAAAAACATTGTTTAGGGCTTGAAAATTGCCTCCAAAGTATGGGGTCTGAAAAGACACAAAAAAAATATGTAGGAAGATAGAGAACCATTGAGTTGGTGGAAGAGGTGGGTGGCTACATATACCCACCTATATTATTCCTCCCCCTTAGGAAGAAATGGTATCCATCGCATCAATTTCCCTCATTAGGTGGGGAAAATTCTACTGAAATTAGCTCTTGGTGAGCCACTTGCCTTGGTGAAGAAGTTTCCCTACTTTGACAACCTATTAGCATAGTATTTTCTATTGGCAAATATCCTGTCTTTGTGTCCATGATTTGGTCCAATATAAAATGTTCAATGTAGTAGGGATTAAGTTCTATGGGACCCAATTTCTGAACTACTTCCAAGGTATCCAACATAGGTGGAAAATATGGTCAAAACAATTCCATATTATATACTTGGTGCAAGAAAATGAAAGTGGGGATACTCAATTCAAAAGCATTTTCACTCATAGCCTTTGTGATTGTGTATGTCCCATATCACAGTGGTCTAAGCTTCTTATGGGGGCCTATGAGGCACCCTTTCTGTAAATGTAACCAAACCTTATCACCAACATGAAACTTGTGTGGAACACAATGTTTTTCATGTTGTTAGTTGTACTTGGGATTGACTTTTTGTAGCATATCATGAACATGTTGTTCAAGCTGTTAGATTTTTTTTACAAAGTTAACCACCTTATATCCATGAGCTTGAGCATGGGAAGACTCTACAGTGAATATGTAATGGGAAGTGCTACATCGATTAAGACCAACGATTAGAAACCTAAGCACACCTAAAAATGAATGTGCACAATAGAGCTATGGAGGGTTCTATTATAGCTATGTTGAACATATGGAAGGATTTCATCCCATGTGCATGGATATTTTGAGTTGCACATGAGCAAGATATGAAAAATCACCATATTAACCACTCAATACTTTTCCATTTGTTTCGAGATGAGAGGTAGTAAATTTGGCGAACTTGATATCCATTAAAGACCATAGGGTGAACCAAAAGATATCAAGGAACTTACTATCCCTATCGGAAATAATGGTTCTAGGTATCCCAAAATGAACACAAACATGCTCAAAAATGACTTTACCAGTGGCTTTAACTATGATACTCTTCTTTGGTGTCATACAAAATTAGAATCATATATGGCAACAATGTTTACAAATTATAGGCCTATGATTAGATGTTGCATTCTTTAAACCCCATGTGTAAATGATAGATTTCAGTAACACAAACTTCTCTAATAGAACTAAGTTAATACCAGTAACATCTGAAACAAACCAATGGCACAAATTTCACCCAAAGGATGCATGCTAAACATTATAACTTATATTTCTCAAAGAATACTTTAGAGTACATATCTGCAAAATCATATAAAAAGCACTAAATTTGTATATGACAACTATGCTAACAAATTACAAGTACCCTATTTAATTATTACATTTTCTAAAGCCCTTGAACAAAAGAAAGATTCCATTGACACAAACTTTACTTGATAGAACTAAAGTTAATATCAGTAACCATCTAAATCAGAGCAATAACTAAAAGCTTCACCAAAAATAAGATATCAAATATTATAACTTATTTTTCTCAAAAAATACATTATAATGCACTTATGCGAAAATCCAAATTCAAAACAAAGAATCTACATTTGGCAAAAGGATTTAATGTTGCACAACTATCTCCATGTTCGAAATGTCATCTTACAAAGCTTGATGCTCTGTGTAAAGAGAGAATTTGATCTCATATTATGCCCCTCAGTGGCTTCACCTCCATTATACTTTTGTTATTTTTTCCTTCAATATTATATAGAGGAAAAACCTGCTTTAAATCCCAAGATTTGCTTACATGTTTACACAACAATTCAACTATAGGTGGCTACATTCTAGCCAAGAAAAACCTGCTTTAAATCCCAAGATTTGCTTACATGTTTACACAACAATTCAACTATAGGTGACTACATTCTAGCCCGATTAACCATGGCCTCAAATTGGGATTTCCAAATACTACGCAAATGGGATCTTTTGGGGTCATTCTATAACTTGGGCCACCATTGAAATTAGTAGACTACTTGAAACTAAAATACATTGCAATAAAAAAAAATTAAAATTAAAAAATGAAATGAAATAATAAATAAAACAAAAATACAAACATTATAACCAATAATATGCGTCTGGACCTCATGCAAGGGCCTCCATTATATAAGGCCCACTTGGTGTCTCCACTTAACTCTCACACTTACCTCCCGTATTTTTGATAGTTAATTTTCTAAAGAAAATGTCGTTCCTACCCTCTCAAAAAGATAAAAACTTGCATGGATGCGGTAATATTCGGAATTTCGTGGGATAATATTTGTTTTTATTTAAAATAAACTAAGTTCATGTTATTTAAAGCCAGAGGTGTACTATTTTATAATTTTTCTTATCTCCTTTCGCTTGTTAATAAACTACAGAAACAAAAACAAATGAAAACACAAATATAATATATAAAGAATTCATGCCATAATATTTGTTTTTATTTAAAACATACTAATCTCATGCTATTTAAAGTTATAGGTGTACTATTTTATAAAGTTGTTGATCTCCTTTCACTCCCTTGTTAATAAACTACCAACAAAAACAAATGTGAAACAAAAACAGGGTGAAACAAATGATTGGATGCCACTTGAAACTAACGAACGTGTAATGGTTGACTTGGTTATGCATGTCAGATGTAGTAATTGTTTTGACAATATTGATTTTTTTGGTCTAATTTAAATAGGCTACCAGCTAACACGCCCATGTGAAAACTTTATTAAATATTAAAACGTTTTTTAACCTATTAAATATTAAAACGTTTTTTTACCTATTGTGCTAGTTTTAGCACACAGTCAAACTACACATAGATTCTATGTGATTATGATGCTATGAGATTATGATGGTATGATGGTGGAGATTCTATGTGATTATGATGGTATGATGGTGGAGAGGATGAGCAGTTTAAGGATAATTTTTGGTCAACTCTACCGTTTTTAGATGGAAATATTATATTAGTTTTACTACAAATTTAAACTATACATAGATTCTATGTGATTATGATGATGGAGAGGATGGGTAGTTTAAGGATAATTTTGGGTCAATTTTATCGTTTTTGAGATGTAAAAATTGTGTCAGTTTTACTACAAACTCAAACTACACATAAATTATATGTGATTATGATGATGGAGAGGATGGGCAGTCTAAGGATAATTTTTTGTCAATTTTAGAGTTTTTGAGATGGAAGTTTCGTTTTAGAAAGATTTTATGTTTATATTAGTGGAAGAAATCTATTTATTTTTACTGAAATTGCAACATTTAAATGGTCTAATAGAAATCCAAATTAGGAATACTGAAATAGGAGCATATTGATTGCAATAATAGTAACCTATGTGTGAGTTTGCCCATAATTTTTGTATCTTGTGTTTGGGAGAAGGATTGATAAGTAGAATGTGGATAATTTTAAAGTTGTAGATCTCATCAATGAGTAAAACAACTTTTATGATCCAAACAAATTATTTAGTTATGGTCATATTGTTTTTTTCTTATCCTAAATATTTGTGAAAAATTAACATAATTATGTTATTAAAAAATAATTATTTAAATTAAATTTTTATTAGTCAACCGTCAATTTATTATCAAAAACGTGATAAATTGAAAGCAAAATTTAAAATTTAAAATTCTTAATTCTTAGGAGTAACTTAAAACCCTAAACCTAAAACCTACCCAAAAAAAATTGTTTGAAAAATAATGAAAAATCCAAATTCCAACCCGACTTCCGAGTCCAGACTTTCTACTTACAACTCGGGTCCGTTAAAGATTCCCCGCATATTTCAACTCTTCGTTTATTCCTTCTGTTGTCTCGCTGATCGAGAGAAGACCAAAAAAACTCGTTTGAACCTGCTCATACCCAGCAGCACATTTAACCCGAATTCCTGTTCAGGTTTTTTAACATAATGCTCGGGACTGAGGCCTCTACATTTAATAATTCGTTTTTGTTCGCAAGACTTTAACACGCCTTTTTCCATTCATCTATTCTCTATTGACTAGCCGACAGTTGTTGAAAAACAAGACACAGACAGAACGTTCAGATTGGACGTCGTTGAATGATTTAGGGTTAACGCTCAAGCGGATCCTCCGAAAAAAATTCAGAATACAACCTCAATAATCAGATTAAAACGACTCGCGAGTCACAATAAAAGTAAAATGGCGCAGGCTAAGCATTTACTAAAAATTTGGGTGATTGAAAGGGTAATAATAGAAAACTTCCAATCTCATTAAGCCGTAGCTGTAATTTAAACATTTCTTTCGAAACCGTTAGTTCGATACAATTACCCAGATGCAACCAAAGCCATCGAAAATTAAATGACATGATATAGCTCAATCGTTAAATGACGGTTGAGTGCATGTTACGGTGCGCATGATCCGCACCCTACGATGAAGCAAAATCTGTGATTCAATTACAGTATCTCACGTTATTCCGAAATCTTTATGGAAAGAGGAAATGAATGAATGTATGGAGACGTAATAAATGTTATAATAAAAACGTGCTCGTTAACACTGCACCATGTCTCACTGTTACGACAAACAAACAAGCATATCATGGAATTATGGCTTCCATCAAGTTGCAAATGTTGATATCTCAAGAAATACTCAAAAGCTGGTAAAATTGCTGCGATTTCAAGATTTCAATGTTGTAACATCTTCATGGTCATACTCAAAATTCATATAGTTCATATAGATTAAGCAGACGGATCAAAGTCCAAAACCTAAACACTCCATTTAACACCATTAATACCAAAAAAGTGCCCTGAGGATGAGAACAGAGTGAGGACGATAAGCCCCTTTTAAGGACAGGTCGGAAAATCTATCATTCGTAAGCTCAAATACATAATCGCAGGCAAAAATTAAACGTCATTGCGTAATGCCTACTAATACTACCCAAAAAAAAACATCACGATTTGGATGATAATGGCCATTAGCTAATCCGAAGATTTAGCGAAAGGCACCCGGGTGACTGGAACGCAATGAAGAGGACGAGCCATTTCACATGACAGGTTAACGACCTCCGACAGATCAACCGGATGTTCAGCATGTGAAAGCCATTCAAAATGATGGAGCAACTTCGCATTTTGGAAATTTCTGGTAATTTAAAACAAAATGCATAGAGAACAATGCTCTGTTTTCAGCGGAAATTAAAATTGTTTTCCTGCCGACAGAGTTTCAGCAACACAAAAAAACTTCTATTCATTTATAACCCACTTCTATTCCTTTATAAGCCTAACTGTTACAAAATAGGTCTTCCTCACACAAAGGGATTTTCACAACTGCTGTTACAAAATATTGTTTGGCTGCATACAAAGTTTCAGCAACACAAAAAAAACTTCTATTCATTTATACGCTGACTATTACAAAATAGGTCTTCCTCACACACACGGATTTCACAATTGTTGTTACAAACCTAGGGAACGCTTCAAATAAATTTACTCTATCTCTACTTTGAAATTTTACACTGTGTGTAAACATTCTTACCTTCACTGCTATAAAAAAAAACTTACATTTACAAAATAGGTCTTCCTCACACAGAGGGATTTCACAACTCTTGTGACAAATCCAGGGAACGTTTTAGTTCCACACAAGTAAACTTTCTTACCTTCAGTACTGTAAAAAAAATTACATTTACGCTTCTGCGTATTACCATTTACATATTCAACAACCAAAAACTTTCTCTGCACTGCTATGCATTCCCATTACATTGCTATTTTAAGTTGTTGCCTATTACATTTCATGTTCAACAACAAACAGAACATTCACACTGCTGTGTGTAAGAATAAACTTCTTACATTCACTGTGCTGCGAGTTCCCTTTCGTTCTCTCAACAAACAACTGCAAAGACTTCACGCTGCTGCGTATTCTTTACATTACATTCACACTGCTGTGTGAAAGATTTCTTCATTATCACTGGGGCGAGTTTCACATTTACATTGCAATAATAAAAAAAGATTTCTTTATTCTCACTGCGGTGAGTTTCACATTTACATTGCAATAATAAAAAACATTACATACGCTACTGCGTATTCCTTTTTCAACAACATAAATTACATTCGGCGCTGCTGCCTTATATTGCAGAGGGATTAACACTACTACCACTCTGTTTCTATGCTGCATTTACATTGCAATAATAAAAAAAGATTTCTTCATTCTTAGTGCGGTGAGTCTCACATTTACACTGCAATAATAAAAAAACATTACATACGCTACTGTGTATTCCTTTTTCAACAACAGAAATTACATTCGGAGACGCTGCTGCTGCCTTATATTGCAGAGGGATTAACACTACTACCACTATGTTTCTATGCTGCTCCATATTACATGTTTCAGAAAAACAAAAAAACATTTCTTCACGCTGGTGTGTGCTCCCTATGTTCGCGCTGCATATTTGCCCTCTTTCATTTGCACTTTGCTGCGCTACAATTCATAGTCAACAAACAACTACAGAACAGGATTTAACCTTTTGTTTTTACCTGCCATACTCCCATAAAATAAAAACTTCACCTATATTTACTAACCCTAGTACATTTCAATTACTTTCTTTAATTACTTCAGCATGGCGGTAAATTGATTCAATTTGCATATGGTTTTAACAGTCATACGGAGGTCAAACAAAAATTCACTTCACGTCACGCAACTCGCTGCAAGCATGTACATCAACCGTTGATCTGCTTCTCAAAAATCGGATGGCTATGGTCAATATTGCAAGCCCCGATCTTTATGCTCCGGAAATGGTGGTTTTGAAACAGTTGTTGTGGCCACGTGTCAGTTAGTGAATGTGATCGCTACCCCCTCTAGAAATACCACTGATCAGCAAAAGCGGTGCGGGGAAGTTTGCTGGTTTTCTAGAATTAAATGCGGCAGTTGAAATTATATTTTAACGCTCCCCTTTAATTTCAACTGTTGGGTTAAAATTACAGTTCCTTTTGCTTTCTCTTAGCATAAGCTCCTTAACATCCTTCTCATCCAAACGGCTTGACATGCTGCTGCTATAGCTGCCACATATTCTGCGTCTGGTGTAGACAATGCTACAATAGTTTGTTTTTTTGGAAGCCCATGAAATGGCTCCTGAAACATGATCTTCATCAAAGAATGACTGTTAATATACTTCAGCAAGGATTTCATAAGGACCCGTTCACTAATAGCTTCAGCGATAATGATAAAGAATTACAGGCTCCCCCTAACTGTATGCACCGTCTCCTTTTGGCAAAGTCTTCTTAAAAAAAACTTAAATTGGCAGGAGAGCTCAAGGGACTTTCGGATTGTATTTCCTTCCTTCTCCATACTTGTGTAACTTTCTTATTTTGCATGGTTCTAGCTTGTGTAAGAGCTTATGACACTTGAAGCATTCTACATTGTTCATGAATAAGATTTCATGATTTCTTCCTGTAAAATTGTTTCTTGGAGGTTGTTGGAGACTATAACATCTATCTCTATGAGATGCTTTACAGTCTTTTGCCATATGACCAAAGTTTCAACAAGAATAACAATAACCAAAAAATGAACTTTGGTACCTGGAAGATGGAGGTTTCCTTGATGTAATTCTGAAGCCTTTCTGCCTTGAGATCCTTTGATGATAACCATTGCCTCTCGCGTCTTTGATATCATCTACATTTCTTTTTAGAGCTGGTTTTCTACTTGGAGCAAGATTTCTTCTTGGAATAGGATTTCTTCTATTGTAGCCTTGATTTTTCTCCTTGCCTTTGTTGGAACTGGGAGCATCACCATTTCTTTGTTAAGATATTTACCTCTCCTTTTCCCATAATAGAAACTTTACTATCAGTCTCAAGTGTGACTTGTGACTTCACACTGTGATCTAACTTAGAAAATTGGACTATGTTTCATGTCATATGGTTACTGCAACCGGAGTCTAGAAACCATATATCATCACTCTTTGTTTCAGCCATATTACAAGCTAACAACAAATTATCTTGGCTAATATTTTCTCTAGTGAAATTTGCACTAGATCTATTATTCATATCATGTTGCTTCTTCCTACATTCATTTGCATAATGCCCATATTTTTACAATTATAACATTGGACATTCGATTTTTCATACCTTTGTCCTTGAGCATGATGTTGTCCACTTTGTTGGTTGTTGCCTTGGCCTTGGTTCTGATTTGGATTGCTCCCTCTTCCTTGAGTATTCGTTGGACTGTTTCTTCCACCTTTGTTTTGGCTTCTGCCTCTTCCTCTCTTGTTTCCTTTGCCTTGACCTCTTCCTCTTTCAAAGGACATCTGGGTCTTGAAGGCATGTTCTAGAGATGAGTTTTCATTTCTACTCAATCTCTACTCATGTGTTATCAGTGATGCATGTAGTTCATCAACTAAGAAATTTGTGAGATCCTTTGTCTCTTCTATGGTGGTGACAGTCACATCGAACTTTGAGGGTAGGACCCTCAATAGTTTCTCCACAATCCTCCTTTCTTCAAGAATTTCTCCATGAGACCTTATCTGTGTGATCAGACCAATCACATGTGTAAAGAATGAGTCAATATTATCTGACTCCTTCAAGCAAAGATTCTCAAAATCTCTCCTCAGCCACTATAGTTTTGCTGTGTTCACTTTCTCCATGCCTTGATAGGGCTATTTTGAGAGTTTGTCATGCTTCTTTGGATGTCTTGGTTGCTGTTATCCTTGGAAACACACTCTCATGCACTGCTTGATATAAGAAGAGGAGGGCTTTAGAATCCTTCTTCTTATTGCTCTTCAACAGATCTTTCTTTGCCTGAGTTAAATTATTAAACTCATTTTCATCTGCTGGTTCTTCAAAACCATCCTCACCAAATTCCCATAAATCTTGTGAGGCAAACAGGGCTCTCATGGTTATTGCCCAATAGTCATAGTTTTTCCCATTAAATTGTGGGAGCTAAGTATTAAAAATACCCATGCTAGTGCTGGTGCTGATGCTGGAGCCAGCCATTCTTGCTCTCTAAACTATGCTTCAAAATACTTGACTATGTTTAAAAATCACTCACTGTCTTCAACATCAACACAAAAAAAACTTGAGAAATACCTTTGAATCTTTCTTGACTGAGTCTTCACACTGCTGGAGAAGTTGCTGCAGCAAGAATCCTTTCTTCAGCTTCTTTAACACCTTTAAAGAGCCTGGATAAGCTCTGATACCATGTTGGGAATTTCTGGTAATTTCAAACAAAATGCATAGAGAACAATGCTCTGTTTTTCAACACAGTGGAAACTAAAATTGTTTTGCTGCAGACAGAGTTTCAGCAACACAAAAAAAACTTCTATTCATTTATAAGCCCGACTGTTACAAAATAGGTCTTCTTCACACAGAGGGATTTCACAACTGCTGTTACAAAACATCTTCCTCATACAGAGGGATTTCACCCAGGGAACACTTCAGTTCCACACAAATAAATTTACTCTATCTCTGCTTTGAAATTTTACACTGCTGTGTGTAAAATTTCTTATGTTCAGTGCTGTAAAAAAAAAAAAAAAATTACATTTATGCTTTTGTGTATTACCCTTTGCATATTCAACAACCAAAAACTTTCTCTGCACTGCTGTGCATTCCCATTACATTGCTCTTTTATGTTGCCGCGTATTACATTTCATGTTCAACAACAAACAGAACATTCACACTGTTGTGTGTAAAAATAAACTTCTTACATTCGCTCTGCTACGAGTTCCCTTTCGTTCTCTCAACGAACAACTACAAAGACTTCACACTGCTGCGTATTCTTTGCATTACATTCACACTACTGTGTGAAAGATTTTTTCATTCTCACTACGGCGAGTTTCACATTTACATTGCAATAATAAAAAAAAAACATTACATACGCTACTGCATATTCCTTTTTCAACAACAGAAATTACATTCAGGCGCTGCTGCCTTATATTGAAAAGGGATTAACACTACTACCACTTTGTTTCTATGCTACTGCATATTACATGTTTCAGAACAACAAAAAACATTTCTTCACATTGTTGCGTGCTCCCTATGCTCGTGCTGCATATTTGCCCTCTTTCATTCGTGCTCTGCTGCGCTACAATTCATAGTCAACGAACAACTACATAACAAGATATAATCTTTTGTTTTTACCTGCCATACTCCCGTAAAATACAAACATCACCTACATTTACTAACCCCAGTACATTTCAATTACTTTCTTTAATTACTTCAGCATGGCGGTGAATTGATTCAGTCAGCCTTGCATACGGTTTTAACAGTCATACGGAGGTCAAACAAAAATTCACTTCACGTCACGCAACTTGCTGCAAGCCTGTACATCAACCATTGATCTGCTTCTCAAAAATCGGACGGGTGTGGTCAATATCGCAAGCCCCTTCCTTGCCGATCTTTATGCTCCGGGGAATGGTGGTTTTGAAACAGTTGATGTGGCCACGCGTCAGTCAGCGAATATGAACACTTCCCCCTCAAGAAATACCACTGATCAGCAAAAGCGGTGCGGGGAAGTCTGCCAGTTTTCCAGAATTAAATGTGGCAGTTGGAATTATATTTCAACATCACAACCCAGAGATTAACAGTGGCAAGGCCCAGAGTCTTTCCGGGGCATACTTGCCGACCCGCACCAAAAGGCACAAGCCTCAGATCGTTGCCCCTTACATCCACCTCTTCCCCACCCTCAGACACCACAAACCTCTCCGGACGGAACTCATGTGGCGATTCCCAAATGTTCAGATCGTGAGTAATCGACCACATATTCACCATGGCAGTTGTGCCCACTGGAACACACATTCCATCGCCCATGTTGACATCTTCTGTAGAGAGACGAGCCCATGATAGGAGCGGTCCATGTGGATGCATTCGCAGCGCCTCTTTCACCACTGCTTAGAGGTACGACAGCTTTGGAATGTCTGAATCTTTCACGCTTCGGTCGTGCCCCACTACGGCGTCCAACTCTGCCTGATCTTTCTTCTGAGCTTCAGGGTTCAGCACCAGCTCTGCCATGGTCCACTCTTTCAACAGAGCCGTCGTATCTGTACCACGAAAGGTCATCTCCTGCACACACAAGCCCTCCGAAACTTAGTTAACGTCCCTCCCCCAAATGTGAATGACTATATTAATTTTCTTCTATTCTAACCTAAGTGAAATACAGTGACCAGTGAATGGAAATAAGTACCCAGACAACAGCGATCATATCCTCCTCTTCGAGCTTATCCTCTCCTTGCAACGACAGCAGAACATCAACAAAATCAGATTGACCGCCGCTTTCTTTACATTGGGCTTCCCGGCGATGCTCCTTGATGATATTTCTAATGAAAGTTGTCACACGTGGCACGAGGCAGGCGCAACGAGCATGGATTCGAAGAGGGTCTAGTGGTCGCAGCCATGGGAGATGATTCGCCCAATTGAACACTCCTAACAGTTGGAACCCTTCATCTACCATCTCCCGCAACTTCTTCACTTCTTCATTCTCATGAGACATGTCGAACCTCCTTCCAAAGACACTTCCCATGATATTGTTCAACGCGACTCCTTGTAGGTGTCGTCTGAGCGTAACAACACCCTTAGAATGATACTCCTTTTGGATTTGAGCCAGCATTGCCACAGCGTCGGCCTGGTGACCAACTTCATGAGCAGCGATCCTGCGAGGGGAAAAGAGATGAGCAGAAGCAATTCTCCTGAGTAGCCTCCAGTAGTCCCCGTTGGGTGTGAAGCCAATAGACCTTTCAAACATCAACTATTGTGTGGATTGCTTGAGGGGTCTGTTGGCGAAGTGAGGGGAGGTAAGCAAATCTAGGGCCACCTCCGAATCTGACGTGATAACAGCCGGCGTGCAACCCAAGCTAAAGGACATGACCTTCTTAGCACCATGAAGACGAGCTAAAGATTCAAGCTTGCGGTGAGCAAGGTCAACGCTCATGTCCATTAGACTTCCGATTATCGGCCATCCTTTGGGGCCAAGAATGGCAACAGAGCTCTCTTATGCCGTCCAACCCACGCACAACCTCCAAGACTCAACCATGAGACTAGAACAGCATAGACAACAACAATAAGTAGTGCAATATACAAAGGCCACTAACGCCATGCAGAAACATCGTCAGATGAGGAGTGCAAGAAGTAAGCAAGGCCATCTTTCATGAAGAGAGGAAGGACACAGACCCACCAACCGTTTCCTCCAGAGCTTCTGCGATTCTCCATTTTTAGAAATGGCCTTTCAAACAAAGAAACCAAAGCGACGAGGAAGCACCAACAGCATAACCAGGAAGACGTGTGCTTCGAGATGAAAATGAGCGAGGGGTTATGTCAATTTATAGTTTCAAGGACACTATGATTCTAATGGCGAGAGGGAGAAAAGAGCGGCCAGTACAACCCTAGTTTGAATCCACTTGAACTGGATGTTCTCACTCCTAATTACTTTACATACCCTTAATTAATCATAACTCCAAAATACCCCTAATTACCCTTAAACATCCCTGATTAGCTTAAACAAACTACTATTACCCCTATATACTACAATTACCAGTAATTAGCATCAAATTACCTTAAACTACCACCAACAAATCCCTAGTTAAAACGACTACGGCATTGAGTAGAAAAAAAAACTACTAATGAGATGCGGCAACATTACATTCCATAAAGAATGAATAGAACCACATAGTCATCATCAAATTTACAAAATTCATAACACTAAATTTAAAATCAAAAAAAAGTAAACTCACACATTTAAATCACAATAAAAGTAAGTATGAAGAGGTGTGAAGTTTTTATTTTTGTTAAACTTGAACCCATGGCAAAACAAATTGTTAATTTGACTAATAAAAAATTATGGGAACACGATTTGATTTCTTATGTGTAGGGTTTATTAAATCATTTAATATGGTTTATTTAGATGTAATTATATATTAGATCATTGTTTTAATATTCACGCAGTTTCTTTTGAAATTGATTTTCAAATCAATTACATCATTATTATTTGTTGATTTATGTTTAGAACCCTATAATTGTGGTTGATCCTTAAAATCAAGATGAAAAAACTAATCTGTTCTTAAAATTAAATAGTAGAGATGCATCATTTTACAAAACCCTATAATGTGGTTCATTCTTAAAATCAAAATTAAGATGAAAAAACTGATCTATACTTAGGATTAAATAGCAAAAATGCATCACTTTACAAAATTAGCGGTTACAAATAAAAATGATTTTAATCAACATAAAAACGTTTTGATAGATTTTAGGTGAATATTTCATGAAATATTAAAAATTATTTGGTCAATAAAAATTATATTAATCAAAATAAGAACATTTTATTTCAATATTATCTGGTCAATATAAAAGAAAAACTAAAAATACACAAAAGAGTGAAGGAAATTAATTGTTAAAAATAGAGAAATACAAAAAGAAATAATAGACAAAAAATAAGAAAGAAAAACACTATTGACTAAATTACTAATAAATTAAATTAGCAATAGATTTGTTTGTTTACCACTATTACTTTAGCATTGACTAATGCAGCTTCTAATGTTTAACTTTGAAAAATAAATATTTATTTTTCAATTATTAAAAAAACAATTTTCAAGCAATTGATTGGACCATAACTTGAAGACTTATTGTACAAGATAATACCATGTGCATAATAGTCTTACATATTTTATGCTATAATTTATGGATATAGTTACAATATTCATGCATTATTTTTAAATATTTGTGTAGTAATTTTTTATTCTTAACCTTTTAAAGAAGAAAATAACATATTTATCATTTACATGACATCATATTTAATGAAATTTTTACATAAAAAAATAGATAGGAATAAGATGTAAATAAATATATATTTACTAGGAGTACTTCTCATCATTATGTATGTTTTTCTCACTACTTATATAAGAGTAAAATGATAAATGTGTAGATACCCACATCTCACTTTATTAGTTCTTAGTTCTTCCCAAAACAAGACTATAAAATTCAATTTGTTTATTCACCACTATTAATTTAATTAATATTAAGCAATATAAGCTATAATTTTCTATGCAATTTTTCCCAAAAACATAGTTTTTAACTTAGAATAGTACAGACTAAACTAACTTTCAGCAGTAGTTACAATTGGGGTAGGAGGCGGAGGAATTGCTTAGACGAACAAAAGTGACAGACCAAAAAAAAAACTCTTGTAGAGACAGTGTTTTGAATCATGTTTTTAATGGTAGAAATGGATTCAGCACCATCAAAAACTTCTGGGGCACCTAAAATCTTGAAGTTTGAAGTGACCAGAATTCTTGTAGAGACAGTGTTTTGAATCATGTTTTTGATGGTAGAAATGGATTCAGCAGCACCTAAAATCTTGAAGTTTGAAGTGACCAAAATCCGGGAAAAGCAATTTCAAAAAATCTTGTAAAGGTAGTGTTTGAATCATGTTTTTGATGGTGGAAATGGGTTTAGTACCATCAAAAACCTCTAGGGCACCTAAAATCTTGAAGTTTGAAGTTACTTTAATCCCGACAAAATAGATTCAAAAAATCTTGTAGAGGAAGTGTTTGAATCATGTTTTTATGGTGGAAATGGATTCAGCACCATCAAAACTTCTAGGAGACATAAAATCTTGAAGTTTGACAGCGATAACTTAGATTTACGAAAATCCCTACTAAATTGTGTCAAAATAAAACTGTAATTTCCATAATTTTAAGAGAAAAAAACAATCTTATTAAACTAAAGCGTTACGATTGACTTTGCCTCTAGGTGTTACGATTGACTTTGCCTCTAGGTCTTGGGCCATTAACCTGTTTCCTTACGTCCGAGGAAGACGAGCTTTTAGCCAAACAGAAGCAGTTTTACAGCATACTCCAAGCCGTTATTAATCTAAAACCTTACAATTAACTTGAATTTGCTGTATTAAATTTATTTTCAATATTTTAAATGAAATATTTGCATTGTAACCAACCATTTACAGCTCAAACTCCACAACAACCATTGAATATTAGCTGTACCCAGCTGCTGTATCTGTACACGCGATTGAGAGTATCATTGCCACACGTGTGAGAAAATCTGTTGATGAACCGCCGCAATAGATGTTGCAGAACATTAATGATCCTTCAAAACTTTCTAGGTGTTTAAGGTTTGCCGCGTATTTCAACTAATCGTTCATTTATTCCTCCTGTCGTCTCCTTGCTCAAGACTCGAGAGTTGACCGCAAGAATTAGAGACTTGTTTTTGCAGTAGTCTATAACGCGAGTTATTGAAAGCCTTTCCGGCGGATTTTTCCGGTCAAAATCCGGTAGCAATTCATTGGAATCCCAAGTTTAATAGCTAGTTTCTGCACAATCAATGGCTCCCAGGGGTTTTTCAGGGCGCTGAATCCAAATATGCAGTTAAAAAACCATTTTAACTGCTAAAAATCGAGATTTAACCTCATTTCTTCCGCCGGATTCCGTCACCGAAATCTCCAAAAAGTCGCATTATAGACAACTCCCTTGTTTTTAGGTGTTTAAGGTTTGCCACGTATTTCAACTAATCGTTCGTTTATTCCTCCTGTCGTCTCGTTGCTCAAGACTCGAGAGTTGACCGCAAGAATTAGAGACTTGTTTTTAAGTGAGATTCTGTGAAAAGTTTTTTGGTTTATTATTTGATTTAATTTATTTATGTGCTAATAAAACCCTTTTCAGAAAACCTGAACCTGTTGTGTGACTTATGAGTTTTATTTTTTTAGCAAAACAATTAGTAAGAAATATCCACAGTTACTAGTTCTTGCCATAAGACAGCAAGGACTATAATCAATATGATGTATAGTATTAATTATTGCACCAGAATTAAAGCAGCAAGCCTAAACTTTGACCCTCCTTAGTCCTTGAAATCAATAGTAGCCAAATAGAACACATGGCTACTTGGGAACTAGTGGGAACTCAGTTTATTAGATTTCCTCATTATCTTACCCTTAGATATCAAAAACATATGAAATGTTATAACTTCTTTTTCTTAAAGAATACTTAACAGTGTAGTTATGTGAAAATCCAAATAAACAACAAAGAATTAAAAAAGAATGCCTAACTAGATCTAGAGAATTCAACCAGAATACTCTACACCGTGTCCCTCCTAATCATTTTCACAATCGCTCTATTACAGAGAATTCAACAAGAATACCTAACCAGATATGGAGAATTCAACCATAATACTCTACACTGTGTCCATACTCATCATTTTCACAATCGCTTCGTTGCCCTTGGCTATTCTAGAGCCCAAAGAAATCAAGAGCTTGTAGAAGTATAAGATTCAACCCAAATTTGAGACACCCAAGTCTGAAATGTTGTATTGTTACAAAGTTGTCTTGTTTGTGTTCTTTGTAGTTGTGGGACCTTAGCAGCTGACAACATATCCCTTGATCAAGGTAAGCTTGCTCTTCATTATTCTTTATGTTCTTATTTTCCGAGTATGTATGAACAAAATGAGTTCTGCAATGTATTTCATGGTTGAAGACTATGGGAATTATTGGATACACAGGTGGCTACATTGTAGATGGGGTTGTGAGAAGATCCATCATGTTCACCATGAGTTCACTCCTCCAATGGGTTTTGCTACTTCATATGCACATTGGGTAGAAGTGTTGATATTAGGTATCCTCACATCCTTGCAAATCTTTTGGTTTCCATTTCTGCAATTGTTGGTGAACCTGTCAGTGCTGCAATTATTGTTCTTGTTGTGACGACTTTTAACTCACCCTCAATGTGTCATTGTGTGGGGTTTCGATCTCTCGACTATGCTTTGTGCTGGTCTGGTTTTTGCGTTCGGGTGGATTATTTTTCTGGCTATCGGAACCTGTTGTTTTTCTTGTGATTTTTTGAATTTTTAGGTTGGTCGGTGTTGTTATTGCTTGAGGTGACTTGGGTCAGCATCATACATTCCTCTCTTGACATTCTCCCACACTTCCTCTCTGACATGATTGCACTCTTTACATTTATATATTCCATACTAGGCACTTTCCTCATTTAGACTGGCCTTTTAATGTTGCTTCTCTTAAATTGGGCGTTATGTGGGTGTTATGTTGTGCGGGGTATGTTCTCCGTAAATTGTACTTTGTGGATTCCTATATATCTTTGACATGGATTCTCTGATACTCTCTATTATATTCCAACCTACCTCCTAGAGATTTATTTAATCCGCATTTACTTTCTCACCATCTGATTGTCTTGGTCTTCCTCTTGCGAACATGGACTTGCTGGCCTCTGACACCTCAACCCACAAAGCTTTCATTCGGGCCATGTTGGATGCTGGGTCAAAATTTGGACGGCGAGGAAAATCAATCCCAGATACTTGGCTCTCATTTCAGTTATCGATGCACTCTCCAGATGGACGGTGATCCCGACATCAACACCGTTCTCTCAAGATTTCTTCCCCAACCCTTGCTCTGGTTTTCGACAATGACATTCTCATAGACCAGGTTACCAGCCTTCAGAAGTAGGCTCTTCTTGGTAAGTGGCATTTCACAAGTTGTGTGAAGCGGATATGCATCTTTGGGTAGAATCGAACTCGAAAACACAGTTAGGTTACCTTCCTACAGCAGTTCGCTTATTAAATCACTGGTACAGTTTTTGTTTCTTAAGCCAGGAGGATCTTTTTAAAATTAATTCAATTCCGTGGATTAATGGGCGGAGATTTCTGGCGCTACATTCTTGGTACATCAGGTTCAATCCTCTAAATGACACCCCATAGAACAAATTTATTTGGGTAAAGTTACCTAGATTAGCCATTGAGTTCTAGTCAAAACAGGTCTTTGCGGATATCGACAACACTATTGGCACATTTGTGTATGTTTATCTGCAATGTCTAGGTGCATAGGACAAACATGTTTCTTCGATCCTTATTGAAAAAGAATACAGGGGAAGCTTCCTGGATCACATTGATATAAGTTGGGGTGAAACTAATATGGCTCAATGGCTCGACTTCTTGGGGGTTCCTTTCTCGTGTATTAACTATCACCATATCAGTCATCTTCTGGCACAATGTCCTCGATGGCTAGGCAGCAGGCATAGGTCTCATCGTCGTCATCATCAAGATATGTCAGGTAAAAATGTCTCACTCCCTACTGTTTCTCCATGTAGCTAGTCTGAGACACCTCCTTCTAGACGTAGTCCTCTTCGGTCTATAAGTATCTTGAATCCTCATTATTATTCTCATATGTCCAATAATCTAAATATAGTTTCTCATAATAATATTTCTACATCCCCCCGATCCTTGGATGGGCCTGACATTCCTCTGAGTGTCGCCACTTCACCTCTCCCCCCGGATAAGTCTCCTCCTCCACTCATTGACTATCCTACATCATGACCCTCTTCATATCTTTCGTTGTCTCATGATGCACCCTCACCATCTCACATTATGTATATCTCCGTGTCACCTCCTTATTGCGACACATCGCGCCCACCGAAGATTGGATCCCACCCATCAACGCCACATTCTCCACTTAATTCCCCTACCAATTCAACTGACAGCGGCCTGGATTTTTTACTGCAAAAGAAGACTTTAGATCTTCACACTCTCACCATACACAAGCCTCACAAATCTTTATCTCCCCGTATCAGCCCCTCCTCTGCTGGTAATATCACTGTCCGCCAAAAACAAAATCGCAATAGGCGACATTTCCGTGGTTGCCCCGAGCCTCTCCCGTTTAGTCCTGCTGACCCTACTTCCCTCATTGATGTCCCAATTGCTAGTTCCTACCCCCCTCGGGCCCTTAGAGCACAGTCACCTGCTCATGGTTCAACATGACCTTCACCCTCTCTCTTAATATCTGGGGTTTGGGGGCCGCTCCTAAATATTTGGCCCTCACGGCGCTCTTCACTTCTCTTCGTCCATATATTATTTTATTGTAGGAGACTATGCACGTGGTTCCGCGTGTGATAAAGTACTTCAGGAAGATGCTTCCTTCATGGCACATGGCGGCCACAGATGCTGATGGCCTCTCGGGGGTCTACTGGAAATTTGGGATCCCAAATGGGTCAATGTGAAGGCTTTCTCATGTTTTGCATCCATCTTTCTGGCGGGGCACATTCAGGGCCAACTAGGAAAAGTTCATATATTAAATGTATATGCCCCATACAAAGACTGTAGCTCATTCTGGGATCAATTGATTTCCTTGGAAATTTTGGATCTTACTTCACTTATTATTGCTAGGGACTTAAATTTTACAATCGGTCTAAATGAGGTATGGGGGTGTTCTTGTAGAGTGGATGCATTGGCTAACCGAATGAAGGAGCTCATTATCGAGCACAATCTTGTTGATATCTACCCTTCCACTATTTCACGAACTTGGGATAATGGCAGATCCAGGGATGCATATGTTGCTAAGAGGTTGGATCGTTTCCTCTTGCATGAACAGATTGTTGAGAGGCTCGGGTTGGTTCATTTTGAGGTGGTCTGTAACCATATCTCTGATCACTGGCCTATCACCATTCACTGGAAAAGGGGAGACTACAGAGGAGGGATTCCTTTCAAGTTTAATTTGGTTTGGCTTGATGACACAGAATTCAATTGTCTTGTGCGTGATGTCTGGAATCGTGATGGGTTTAGACCCCACTCTCCTATGACACATATTCAGGAGAAGCTTAAGATCTTTCATATGGAGGTTAAGACGTGGGAGAAAAGAAAATGCAGACTACTAAACAAAGAATTAGATGACATCTCAAAATCTCTACAAGACATCCGCCCACATCTCCTTGGTCATTGTCTCCCTGGTCATATCAGAAGCAGTATACATGCTCTCGAACTCAGAAAGAAACAAATTATGCTCATCAAAGAGACCACCTGGCGACTCAAGAGCAGGGCTATCTGGCTCCAAGAGGGGGACAAAAATACTCAATTTTTTCACAAATATGTAAACTACCAGAGGAAAGTAAATTCTATTTGGGAGATTAACGATGTGGCCGACAACAAGTTTCATTCGCAGAACAACATTTGCAAGGTTGTTGTTCAGCATTTTCAAAATGCATACCAAAAATGAGTTATGGATTTCCCGCAGGATCAACATTGAGGTGTGCAATTATTTCCTATCATGTTTGATGAGGCTACAAACTCGGCTCATTTTAACCCTGTTTCGGAGGAAGAAATATTGGTTGTGCTAAAAACATTCAAGAGGGATAAGAGCCTTGAACCTAATGGGTGGACTGTGGAACTTTTCACACATTTTTTCGACCTCTTCAAGAAGGATCTATTGAACATGGTCGAGGAATCCGGAACGAGTGGATATATTCATCCTCATATCAACTCTACTTATATTTCTCTTATTCCGAAAAGGCCCCCTGCTACTACCTTCTCTGAATATAGACCTATTTCACTCTATAATCTTATATACAAGATCATCTCAAAAGCTATCGCTAACAGAATGAAGCACACATTGTCCAAATATATATCTCCTCAACAGTTTGGGTTCCTCAGAAATAGACAAATCCATGACACTGTGTCGATCGCCCAGGAATGTATACACTCCATTCATAAAAAAAAACTTAACACTGCTATTTTGAAAGTTGATCTACAAAAGGCTTTTGATTGCCTTGATTGGGGCTACCTGCGGCTTGTCCTTCACAAAATTGGTATACAAGCTAGTCCTACTGAGTGGATTATGGCTTTTGTTTCAAATGTCAATTATGCGGTTCTTATAAATAGTTATCTTTCGAATTTCTTTAAGGTGGGAAGGGGCCTCAGACAAGGTTGCTCACTATCTCCACTTCTCTTCATCTTGGATATGGATGCACTGAGCCTTCACATATAAAAAGTTGTGGCTGATGGGCAATTTCAAGCTTTGCAAATGGGTAAGGAAATATATATTTCACATAGTTTCTTTGTTGACGATGTCCTCATCATGGGGATACTTAACAGGTTTGCATGGTTCCATCTCTTTAATATATTTTCTAAGTTTGGTAGTGCCAATGGTTTGCTCATGAATCTCTAGAAATCCATCATTCTCCATGGCATATGTGATGAGGAGATTATCGCTAAAATAAGAGGATTATTTGGGGTGGCTTCCGAGCCATTGACGGGAGGTATGAAATACCTCGGATTTCACATCAAGCCCTGTAGCTATAAAGTCAATGATTGGACATGGCTCGTTGATTGTTTCTATAAGAAGATATCTCGCTGGGAGTTCATATGTTTAACTTTGGGTGGGCATGTTATCTTGACACAGGTTGTGATCACCCAATTGGGAGTGTACTGGGCACACTTATATCATTTTCCCCTTTACCATTATTAAAAGACTCAACGGGATTACGACAAACTTCATTTGGTCTGGTATGAAATATCAAATAAAACTCCACCTTGCTAAGTTGGATCATCTCACTGTCCCCAAGCAATTGGGTGGTTGGGGTACACTGAATCTAAGAAGATTTGGCTAGGTTCTATTATTGAAATCTAGGTGGAAAGGGATTTTTGGTGGTAGTACCTGGGGCATGATCATACAGTGCAAGTATTTAAAGAAATCTGATTTCTCTGTCTGGATGAGATGCGGTCGGATTGGGATCACTATAGGATCTACGATTTGGCACAGCTTCAATAAAATTCGTCGTTGTTTCCTTATGCATCTAGCATGGAAACTAGGTATTGGCCACTGTATTATCATTGACCTGGGTCATATATTGGGGATTGATGATGCCTCCAATATACCAGAAGATCTCTTACATTGTTTAAATAGATGCAACATTTTTTTCTGGCAACGGGTCTTTTCAACATGGCAAGATTTCTGACCTATCTGGAAAAGAGGTTTGGAACTGAATCTAGACGGGAAGATGGCGTGAGAATGGGAACAAATTAGATCATACATGCAACTTGATGGAGTCTACCGTGTGGTTGATAGGGACTAGATTGCTTGGAAGGGAAAAATGAAGGATGACAGTCATAAGGTGGTCGACACATATTTTTCACTCTGCTGTCAGGAGACATTACAAACTGAGGTATGTTGGTTCACAAACTATTGGAAATCCAATTTTCCCATTAAGATTATTCTTTTCCTTTGGCTAGTATGGGAAAATAAAAATCTCACATGGGAGAACCTCCATTAGAGGCATTGGTATGGGCCGAGTCACTATGTTATTTGTGGGGTTGTGGAGGAGAACAATATCCACTTATTTTTATTTGTCCCAAGATTATTCAACTCTGGCAAAATCTCGTTGTTCACATCAACTTCCCATATCAACAATTTGACCATATCTCAGACTGTCTAAACTGGTGGAGTAATCAACAATCTTCATGGCGCAACATCCCCCTTTGTTTTTTCTGGCTAGTCTGGAAATGGAGGAACAATATCATTTTCAACAATATTAGGGTTTTTGCATCACACGTTTTGGAAATCAGTTGGCACTCACCACTGGCACTATACAGGGTAAAGGATCGAAGGTTTCCACTTATAAACCAACTGGCCCAAAGTTGGTCTTCCCGGCTGGCTATTTTGACGGAGCCTCACAAAGAAATAAGTTTCGATGCGATTTCTGGATTGCCTTTTCTCCAAAATAGGAATATTATGTACACTGGAGTGTTGGCTGCAACACGAATACAAAAGCGGAAATTATGGCTTTCTAGAGACTTCTATGATTCTCTAAATATCTGAACATCCCAACATTGCATATATTTGGGGACTCCAAGATTCTCATTGATTATATACTGAGACGGACACAAATCTACCAACCCGCCCTCCAAGGATGGCTTTTTCCAGTTCAACAACTTTAGATCTCATATAGGGGCTCATTGATTGAGCACATTGGGACGAAGTATAATCAATTCATGGACAGACTCTCGAAAAGAGAGTTACTTAATGAGCTCGGTGGGTTGCACATTAGAATCGAGAGGGAGAATCATACACTGGATGTTGGGGTGACACCCCTTCCTAGATAGCTTCTACTTTTGGAGGAAATCTCATTGGGTCATGCTGGTGGGACACCTTAGCGTTATTGCCCGCGATATATTATGTTGGTCAAGGTTTTCTATTCCTTCTGTGTATTTGCTATATTGTACATATATACTACCTGTATAAGCTTTGGTTGCCGATACATTAGTTTTTCTATGCTTGTACAGTTTCTTGCCACGGTGTTCTATATGTTTGGTCATGCCAGTATATCATTGATATCAGACTGCATAAATGGCCATTTGACATCAGACTGCATAAATGACCATTTGACGATATGTATACTTCTGTATGTTGTTATCTCCTCTATATATATCTCTCACATTTTAATGAATATAAAGTTTTTTTCATACTAAAAAAGGAAAAGAAAAAGAGAGAGAGTTACAAACGATTGGACGAGCAACCAGAGCTGTGGAAAACAACCAAAGCCAAGATGGACAAAATTAAACCCCAAAGATACGCGAGACCTCACCTTTTTGTTGCCTACGTGGAAGCCCTGGTGCAAGGCCAAAACCTTGATGTTGCAGAGCAGAGGGCTGACATACAACCAACGAAATGTAGAGTGAAAATGGATTAGAGCTGAGTCTCCTATCCAAACTCAAATCGCCATATGCAACACTCAAATTGCAAAAAAAAATCACAAATCACAAAACAAAACACCACCAGATTTGAACAAAATGATATATATATTATTATATTATATATATATCTAAAAGCAGGCCGTTGAATGTTAGCTGTAGACAGCTAATGTATCTGCGCACACGCTTGTGACTATCGATTGCGCACTGTCAAATCAATTTAGGCACACGTGTGAGAAAATCTCTCGATGAACCGCCGCAATATAGATCTTGCAGAACACTATTCACAATAGATCTTGCAGAACACTATTCACAATGATCCTTCCAAGTCCAGACTTTCCACTTACATGAAATAGTAAGCCGGGTGGGTCTGTTTAAGATTCCCCGCTTAATTCAACTCTTCGTTTATTCCTTATGTCGTCTCGCTACTCGATAGGAGACCGCAAAAAGTTGTTTGAACCTGCTCATACCCAGCGGCACATTTAACAATTCATTTTTGTTTGAAGGAATTTAACACGCCTATTTACTGGCCGACAGTTGTTGAAAAACAAGACACATCGACAGAACGTTCAGATTGGGCGTCAATGAATGATTTAGGGTTATCTTCCGAGCGGATCCTCCGAAAATATTCAGAATACAACCTCAATAACCAGATTAAAACGACTCGCGAGTCGCAATGAATGTAAGTAAAAGTAAAATGGCGCAGTTGAAAGTGTAATAACAGAAAAATTCCAATCTCATCAAGTCGTAGCTGTAATTTAAACATTTCTCTCGAAACTGTGAGTTCAACCCTTTTTATTTTTTATGACCCAGTCAATCTATATTTTCACAGCTACAATTTCAGACGACTCAGCTTTAAACATCTTTACTCACCCAAATGCAACCAAAGCCATTGAAAATTAAATGATGCGATATAGCTGAATCGTTGGACAGCTCTAGTATACACTTTTTCATCTGTGATTTCGACGGTTGAGTGCATGTTACGGGGCATGATCCGCACCCTACGATGAATCAAAATCTGTGACTCAAGTACAGTATCTCACGTTATTTCGAAATCTTTCATATTTATGAAAGAGGAAATGAATGAATTTATGGAGATTTAATAAATGTTATAATGCAATTATGGCTTCCATCAAGTTGAAAATGTTGATATCTCAATAAATACTCAAAAGCTCGTAAAATTGCTGCGATTTCAAGATTTCAATGTTGTAACATCTTCATTGTCATACTCAAAATGATTTGGTTCATATAGATTAAGCAGACGGATCAAAGCCCCAAAACATAAACACTCCATTTAACACCATTAATAACAAAAAGGTGCCCTGAGAATGAGAACAGAGTGAGGATGATAAACCCCTTTCAAGGACAGGTCGGAAAATCTACCATTCGTGAGCTCAAATACATAATCGCAGGCAAAAACTGAACGGCATTGCGTAATGCCTACAAATACTACCCAAAAAAACATCACGATTTGGATGATAGTGGCCATTAGCTAATCCGAAAATTTAGCGCAAGGCACCCGGGTGACTGGAACGCAATGAAGAGGACGAGCCATTTCACATGACAGCTTAAGGACCTCCGACAGATCAACCGGATGTTCAGCATGTGGAAGCCATTCAAAATGATGGAGCAACTTCGCAACCCAGAGATTAACAGTGGCAAGGCCCAGAGCCTTTCCGGGGCATACTCGCCGACCCGCACCAAAAGGCGCAAGCCTCAGATCGTTGCCCCTTACATCCACCTCTTCCCCGCCCTCAGACACCACAAACCTCTCCGGACGGAACTCATATGGCGATTCCCAAATGTTGGGGTCGTGAGTAATCGACCACATATTCACCATGGCAGTTGTGCCCGCTGGAACACACATTCCATCGCCCATGTTGACATCGAGCCCATGATAGGAGCGGTCCAGGTGGATGCATTCGCAGCGCCTCTTTCACCACCGCTTGGATGTACGGCAGCTTTGGAATGTCTGAATCCTTCACGCTTCGGTCGTGCCCCACTACGGCGCCCAACTCTGCCTGAGCTTTTTTCTGAGCTTCAGGGTGCAGAACCAGTTCTGCCATGGTCCACTCTGTCAGCAGAGCCGTCGTATCAGTGCCACGAAAGATCATCTCCTGCACACACAAGCCCCCGGAAACTTAGTTAATGTCCCTCCCCCAAATGCAAATGACTATATTCACTTTCTTCTATTCTAACATAAGTGAAATACAGTGCAATACAGTGAGGGGAGAATGGAAATAAGTACCCAGAGAACAGCGATCATATCCTCCTCGTCGAGCTTATCCTCTCCTTGCAACGACAGCAGAACGTCAACAAAATCACATTGATCGCCGCTTTCTCTACGCTGCTCTTCCCGACGGTGCTCTTCGATGATATTTCTAACGAATGTTGTCACACGCGGTACGAGGCGGGCGCAGCGAGCATGGATTCGAAGAGGGTCCAGCGGTCGCAGCCAAGGGAGATGATCCGCCCAGTTGAACGCTCCTAACAGTTGGAACCCTTCATCTACCATCTCCCGTAACCTTTTCACTTCTTCATTCTCATGAGACATGTCGAACCTCCTTCCAAAGACGCTTCCCATGATATTGTTCAGCGCTGCTCCTTGCAGGTGTCGTCTTACCCTAACAACACCCTTAGAATGATACTCCTTTTGGATATCATCCAGCATTGCCACAACGTCAGCCTGGCGGCCAGCTTCATGGGCAGCGATCCTGCGAGGAGCAAAGAGATGAGCAGAAGCAATTCTCCTGAGCAGCCTCCAGTAGTCCCCGTTGGGTGCGAAGCCAATAGCCCTCCCAAACAGCAACTGCTGTGCGGATTGCTTGAGGGGTCTGTTGGCGAAGTGAGGGGAGGTGAGCAACTCTCGGGCCACCTCGGGATCCGACGTAATAACAGCGGGCGTGCAGCCCAAGCTAAGGGACATGAGCTTCTTCGCACCGTGAAGACGAGCGAGAGATTCAAGCTTGCGGTGAGCAAGGCCGACGCTCATGTCCATTAGACTTCCGATAATCGGCCATCCTTTGGGGCCAGGAATGGCAACTCGGCCTCTCTTATGCCGTCCAGCCCACGCACAGCCTCCAGGTCTCAACCAGGAGACTAGAACAGCACAGACGGCAACAATAAGCAGTGCAATATACAGAGGCCACTGACGCCATGCAGGAACATCGTCAGATGAGGAGTGCAAGAAGTAAGCAGGGCCATCTTTTGTGAAGAGCGGAAGGACACAGACCCACCACCCGCTTCCTCCAGAGCTTCTGCGATTCTCCATTTGTAGAAATGGCCTTCCAAACAGAGAAACCAAAGCGACGAGGAAGCGGCAGCAGCATAACCAGGACGAGGAGTGCTTCGAGATGAAAATGAGCGAGGGGTTATGTCAATTTATAGTTTCGAGGACACTATCATTCTAATGGCGAGAGGGAGATAAGGGCGGCTAGCACAACCGTAGTTTGAATCCACTTGAAGAAAAGGGCGGCTAGCACAACCCTAGTTTTAATCCACTTGAAGTAGCCGTTCTCACTCCTAATTACTTTACATGACTTTAATTAATCATAACTCCAAAATACCCCTAATTACCATTATCAATCCCTGATTAGCATAAACAAATCACTATTACCCCTACATACTACAATTACCACTAATTAGCATCAAATTACCTAAAACATCCACCAACGAATCCTTAGTTTTCATTAATTAAACCTATGTAATCTTTACAATCCTTAATTAACCCTTCTTTAATCTTTAACTAGCTCTACATACCTTTAATTATCACAAAGTATGTATTATATCCTCCTAATTAACTTTCAATTGAGCAATACAACGTGTAATTTTTTTATCTTATTAATGAAAATTACGCCTTTTTGCATGGAAAAAAAAACTTTTAATTGAGCCATAATCATCTTTATTTACTCCTAATTGACCCAAACTACTAAAAATAAATCCATAATTTGTCATGAATTGTCCATACACAATTAATTAACTTGTCTACATATCCTTTAGGATTACAATGTCTACTTAATGTTTAATTACCCTAATTAACTCATTAATACCCCTAATTAACCCTGAGTACACCAAATTCGTAGTAATTAATCTCAATTACCTTAAATCGATATGTGATTCATATTAAGAAATCTATAAGTTAATTTGGTGATCAGGTGACCTCTCCCAAAGCAAAAACAAAAAAGTATAGTGCCTCACTCCACCCAAACCCTAAGTTAGTGTTATGTAATGATATCCCACCCCTCAAAAAAAAGAAAAACCTCACTCATCTTTGAACATTAGACTTTTGTTGTAATTTGTTGATTTGAGCAATTTAGGATTGAAGTGTATTAATGTGTGTTCACATGTTCCATTCCATTTCTTCTTTTTATTATGGATCTCAATAACAATTGATGGAGGGAAACACTTCAATTGATGCTCTCACTAGAGGAATAACCTCCACCATGATGATTCCACCAAATTGTTCTCTAATGAGATGCATGGGTGATATTCACAAACATTTTCTAGCGACTCTTTTTAACTAGAAGAAAATGCAAAACTTTGCCAAGCCATCATGTAAAATTTTTACCTCAAAATCCTATTATGTAGTAGGTTCTCATTTTCATCTTTATGTTAATTCAATCCAATGCTTCATAATTTTCATTAACCATGGTCATAGGGATATGATATTAGTGTAATTGTAAACATGATTTTGATTGATAGATGTAATAGTGTACTCGTCATTGGAATATTTGTAGTCCACTAGAAAAAATTTTATGAACCTTCTCCACATATATTTCTTATTTCGAAGCACTTGAAAAATGAATGTTTGTGGTTATGTAGATTATAAGGAGTATCTAGATCATACCATTCAACCCAAAGAAACACTCTCATTAGATATAGCTCAATCATTGCTTTTCATCACATCTCAAAATAGTAACACAACATTGATTTCTCTTTTAAAGATGCTCGATTTAAACATGTGAATAATAATTATAAAAAATCTACATTAAATTATATGTATGCGACAATTAATTATATATGGTTTTTTTTTCAAAGAAAAATTGATGATGGGGAACTAGCAAACACCCCATATATATGCAACAACACACAAGGCACATATATCACAAACTTAGAGTTCAGTCTAGGACCGAGACGTCAAAAGACCGCCAAAAAATAGAGTCGGGATCCCAGACTTTAGTGGGATATTTATCCTTCTAGCCTTCCTGTGACGGGCCATGGTGTCCCCCTGTGAAATTTGAAATAAGGTGGAGGAGATAACATCCCATTGAGATAATCATCTTGTCATTTTAAAGCATATTTTCTATCAAGAGATCACGAGTTCGATTCTCTTGACACTCTCAAGGTTAAGTTCCGTAGTTAAACCAATATGAAGTAATCCACACAATTAATTAAATGTGTTTCAATAGTATTCCATAATAAAATAACATATTTTTTATAAAGATACTTTACTCTTCTTCTTTTTTGTAAGTGAGTAAAAGTATATTAATTCACAAAAAATTACATAAAATACATGGGTCGAAATGACCCTACAGACCATTCCGCTTTCCGCTTGGTCGATCAAAAGTTGAACTGAAAACTATAAGAACCCTGGCATGCACACTGAGAAGACAGACCTGACTAAGACATAGACAAAACTAACTAACTGAACTTTCCATTTACTATGATAAACTAGAAGGGGCTAGCCACACAGGGCTACCTGAATCCAACGACAAAAAAAAGAGTGACTAGGAAGACCTGAGACCCAGAACAGGATCAAAATTCAAACAAGAAGTCTTCATAGGCTGGTAGGCATAGAGAAAAGTGCGCAAACAAACCTACAGCTTAAGTTCCACGTAATCTTTGAAGGTGGCACTAGGGCTAGCTGTTGCATTAACATGTTCATATTTTGGGGCTTTTTGGGCATTCCGGTGTTGCTCCACAGGGGCTTTGATAACTTCTGCTGGAAAATCAACATGAATGTTCATACCTCATTGGACAGAGAGTTTAAATAGCCTGGTGAAGGCCCTCAGATCCTTTGCCAGTATTTTGATTTCCTTTGTGAGCAATTTCATGCATATTTCCAGAGCGTCAAGTCTGGCAGAGTTTTTAGCCGAAGCGAGCATTGTTGAGTAGTAAGCTTCTTTCATGGCTTCCCCCTGCTTGACCAGAGCTTTGGCTAGCATGGTTTTCATGTGCCACACCTCACTCTGTGTCCTAACAAACTGCGTGGCTCTAGTGGCCTGGGTTCCTAGATCTGCAATCCACTCAATTTCCTCCTCAATTGATTGCATATCTAGCCTTTCCTGTTCCTCATTTACTTTAGCTTCTAGCTCCTCGATTATCTTCTTTCCTCTAGCTGAGACTTGAGTTTCATATGCCTCCCTAGCTCTTTTCAGCTCTTTGTTGGCTGACTCATTGCGATAACCCCCAGTGGACATAGTATTGTTGTAGGTGCCAGCAGGTGATGGAGACTCTTCAGAGAACCAGACAAAGAAACAAGTAGAGCGCTTAGGACGAAGAGTTGGGTGAGGAGCAAAATATGTGGGAGCTCTTTGGTGAGACACTATAGTTATAGTGGAGGGATGAACGTATAGGTTGAGTAAGGCTTGCGTTGATCTCCGGATTTTGGCCATGTTACTTCTCTTTCTTTTTCGGTGTGCCTTCCCCTGCCTGTGATCCAAGGAAACGGATTTGTCATGCTTGAGGTTTCTTTTCATGGGCCACGTGCCATCTGCTGAGCCTAGAATTCTCTGACAATCATTCTTCTGCAGGATTTCCTTCATCTTCCACTGCGGGTGATGGTGTCTGCCCTCCCCAATCCATTTCGGGGCATTATGATCCAGGAAGTAAGCCTTAATGGCTATCTTCATTCGTTATTAAGGCATGTACCATCGTACTATTGCACCCCTCCTCCCTGTAACGAATGTCTTTTCTCGAAAGCCGTAAACACTTATCTCGAAGTTCTGTGCATGTGACCTCATGCCAACAGGTGTCCGGGTAAGTAATGTGGTGATCGATCCCGTAGTTGGCCAGACAATCAGCCACTGCATTTGTCGTTCTTCTTACAGCTTGCAGAATGATTCCATCAAGGCTTGAGTGGTGCTCTGCTATGAGCTCTATGACCTTGACCAACCTCCAGTGCTTCATTACCTTACTCAGTTTCGACCCCATTTACAGTTTCCTTGTGGCATTGATAGCCAATAGAGAATCCCCTTCGACCACTATAGCTCATGTTCCCAGGCGAATTAATATTCGGAGCCCTTGTTCTAAAGCCACGAATTCCATCTCATTGTTGGTGCCTTCTCCCAAAGATTGACCAAAAATATGTTGAATTTCCCCTTTGTAATCTCGGAGGACACCTCCTATACCTGCCAGTCTAGGATTGCCTCGAGAAGCCCCGTCAAAGTTGAGTTTGTGAAAGCCTATTGGTGGTGGTAACTAAACATTCATGGAGGGGCCTTACTATTATCGCGGTTCAGACGAACTGGAGATGGCGCCTGCCTCAATTCCAAACATCTGCAAAATTTGTAAGTCAATCACTCATAAATCCTTGTTATGTTCTGCTTTCTATCTGGTAAGAGCCATTTCCCTCATGTTTTGCAATATGGTGGCTCTGATAAAGTCTATGGTTTTAGCTTCATTTTGAAACACTCTTCTGTTTCGTTCTTTCCATACTAACCACACTATGAATCCAGGGATTAATTTCCATAATGTATTGACAGTTTGGGATTTGGAAAAATTAGTTCACCACTTCACTATGCTTTCCTGTATTTAGTCTCTATCCCTATCCATACTCGTGAATATGGTTTCCATCCAGTTCCATAGGCTTTCTGTCCAGTTACAAATATTGAGGAGGTGATTCATGGATTCCTCCTCATTTTCACACAGGGGGCAATGTGAGGGGCCTATGAACCCTTTTTTCCGAAGGTTCTCCCTGGTAAGAGTTCTTCGGTGCATCAAGAGCCAAATAAAGGTTTTAATATTCGGCCATAGTTGACTGTTATACCAATTGACTTTTTCCCCTTGGTCTCTTTCTTCGATATAGCCTCTTTCTTCTTTGAGGGAGAAATTACCCCCCTCGAACTTGCCACAACGCAATTGATTTGCATCATGAGCATTTCTTATTTTCCTTTTAGCCAGCTCTATTTGCAGTGCCCTCATAATGTTGTCCCTCTCTTCTAGTTGCAATGTATCGTTGAAGATCCATTGTTTCCAAGATTGATTAGTATTGTTAGGCTTCCAGCGATGATTCACGGTTATCTTCCCTAGTTCCTGGTATCTTCTCTGAATGGTGAGGAAATCTGGGCTTTCAAGCTTAGGTAATTGCTGCCAAGGATCCTCCCAGAACAGAGTAGTCTGTGCATTACAGACTTCCAAAAAACTTTGTTCCTGAATTATGCCTTGATTAGCTCTTGCAAGGCTCTAGATTAGAGATCCTTCTGGAGGTTCCTGCATCCTGATAAGATTCTGAGGGCTATAATGAGATGCATACTTGGCTTTCCAATGTTTGGCCCAGAGAATGTTCGGTTCTTTAACCCATCTCCACCATAACTTGGCTCCACAAGCTCGGTTGACAGTGTAAGGGTCCTGAAGGTTTAACCCACCCAGGTGTTTGGGTTTGAAGATTTTGTCCCATGCCATTAAGGACCACTTCTGTTTAATTGAGTTCCCCGACCATAGAAAAGCTTTCTGGATGAGTCGGATTTTCTGCAACACACCTTTAGGTGTTGGGAGAATAGAAAGCATGAATTGAGGAATGGCCTAGAGGACGGATTTGGTGAGGACTAGGTGGCCGGCAAAGTTAAGGGTTCTATGAGTCCAATGTTGACAACGCTTCTCTAGATTGGCGAGCATTTTCTCCCAATGAATTTTTTGCCAGGGCTTGTTTGTCAGCAGAATGCCTAGGCATCTGGAAGGGAGGTTACACCTCTTGAACCCAAGGACATTAGATAGATTTTTCTGGACTGCTAGGTGTGTGTTAAAAAAGAATATGGAAGATTTAGCTAGATTGAGTTCCATACCTGAAGCAAGGCTGAAACGATTGAGAATGTTTTTGAAACCAAGAGCTTCTTTGACCGAACGTGTGCCATACAACATTGTATCATCGACAAACTGCTGATGAGTGGTTGCAGGGCATGAGGGCAGGGATTGGAGTCCCTGAATTAAGCCATCCTCTTTAGCCTTTCTGATGAGCCGACTAAGACCTTCCATTAGTATTACAACCAGAAAGGGGGATAGGGGATCCCCTTGTCGTATACCTCTAGAAGGTGTAAACTGGGTTGTGGGAGCTCTGTTAATCAAGATGGAAAATTTGGTGGACTTAATCAGGGCTAGGATCCATATTATCGATTTCTTCTCAAAGCCAAAGGCATCCAGCATAGCCTCCAAGTAGTTCCAACTGACTTTATCATAAGCCTTCGAAAGGTCTAGCTGCATTAGCATGCCAACATTTTTCTGAGTTTGGAGAGCATGAATCATTTCTTGAGCTAGCAATGTGTTATCCATAATCTGTCTCCCTTCTACATAACCAGATTGTTCTTCCAAATTGATCCCTGGAAGAATTGGCTTTAATCTGTTAGCTATGACTTTAGATATAATCTTGTACAGAACATTGCATACTGAAATTGGTCGAAACTTCGACGAAGTATTTTCTTCCTCCTCCTTTGGTATAAGGGTTATGAAGGTGGAGTTGAGGGATTTTAGGATGGATGAGGAGCACCGGGAATCTTCCACCACTTCCCAAACCTCTGTTTTGATTATTTCCCAACAGGCTTTGTAAAAGTTAATGGTGAAACCATCCAGTCCTGGTGCCTTACCATTTATAGCCTTGTTTTGATCCTCTATGATAAGCTTGAGAATAGAATTCATTAGATCCTTAATAGCTTCCTCTCTGTCAATGTTGGGTTCCAAAGCAATTTGGCTAAAATGGTTTATGAGGAGGGCTGATATTTCATGATGTGTTTGCACAGAGGTCCCCTGATCATCCTTTATTCTTAATATTTTATAGCACTCCTGTGATCAATGGCAGATCTGTGAAAGAATTTTGTGTTCTTTTCACCTTCCTTAAGCCACTGAATTCTAGATTTTTGCTTCCACGGAGTTTCCTCCTGTTGGCATCTGGCCTGCCAATTCTGCATGAGTTTTTGTTCTGTGTTCATTGTTTCTTGATTAGTATTCCCCTGGATCCATTCCTTGTGAATCTGTTCCAATTGCACCTCCAGCACCTTCTTTTCTTTAAATATGTTGCCAAAGACTTCTTGATTCCAGGATTTTAACCTGGTTTTGTTATGTTTAAGTTTAGCTTGGAGAATGTACATTTTAGTGCCTCTTATACCTATTGGTTCACTCCACCATTGTTTTATTTTCGATGTGAACTCTGGATGACTGAGCCAAAACTTTTCAAATCTGAAGGGTTTATTCCTTAGGGTGCCCTGGATGGTCGCATTCATTATTATGGGCCAGTGGTCCGAACCTCCACTTGGTAGTATGTCCGAATCCACAGTAATCCCTTCTAGAAGGATGGTTTCTATCACTAAGAACCTGTCCAGTCTAGAGGTGATTTTCCTATCACCCCCTCTTTTATTGTTCCATGTGAAAGCCTCGCTCTTGGGGAAGATGTCTACCAGCTTGGTTGATTTGATAAAGTCTTTGAAAGCTTCAGTGTCCCGATTGAGCGTTTTGATGCCTCCTTTTTTTTCGTAAGTGAAGTGATCATATTAAAATCTCCTCCAAAAATATCTTTTGCTTGGGGATATCTCTTCTACAATTTGGATAGACCTCTAAGAAATAACAATTTGGCCTCTAGTTTCTGAGGGCCATAGACATTTGTGCAGAGATAAGTGTCTGGATTCCCTACCATTTGGACTTCTATTGAGATGTGAGATCTAGCAGCTTCAGAAGATATAAGTTGGAGTGCCTGAGGATTCCAAAGAATGGCCAAGCCCCCTTCCCATCCACTGCTTTCTGTTTCTAGGCAATCCATTCTTTAGCCCAATCTTTTACTGATGTTTTCCATTGTTTTGCCAGAGCATTTAGTTTCTTGCAAAAAAAATCATATCTGGTTGTTCCTTTTTGACTTTTTTCTTTAATAACCGCTGCTTCTTTAGGCCATTTAGCCCTCTAGCATTCCATGAAAGTACTTTCATAATTGACAAAATTTTTAGGAAGTGAGTGTGAACGCCTCAAAAGCTTTCATCTTACCTTAGTTTAGGAGCATTTGACCTAGCTCTTGTAATGCTTCATTGTTTATTCTTCATCCTTGTTTTCTCTGGTGCTGTGGGTTGGTTGTAGTTTGATGCAGTCCTTGAGCTCTCACCCCTAGACCTTTTGCTGTTCCCAAGCTTCTTCTCTACATGTCCATTTCAGCTTGTTGTCTTGCTATGAATAACGTGTTGATTCTATTCACCTCCTCTTCCGATATGTGTTCAATGCCTTTCTTTTTCCATTGTTCTACCATGTTTGGTAGATCCATACCTTCTTGTTCAAGAATGTCGCTTAGTTCCATATCCTCGAGCCCCATTTCGCTAGTCATCATTTCTGAATCTTCTTCTAGTCCTTTTGTTGGTCCCAGAACAAGTGGGATGTTGCTTGATGGATTATAAGTGGGGTCTTGTGTTCCTGGTGTGGTTGTGGTCTGGCTTTCTCGCAATGGCTCTTGCTTTTGATTGGTGTCCTCTGGTTCCATCTCTGATTCCAACACCTCAAATGCATTGCATGTGCTTCCGATGGATGTACTTGCTTTATTTTGTTTCCTTTTGTTTGCTCGCTGTCTAGCATGAGGTCAAATAAAAGCCTCCTTGTTCTTACCCCCTATGTTTTCCTTGGGTTTATTCGTCGTTCTGTTCATTGGGCATTCTCTGATCAAATGTCCATGTTCATGACATTTCCTGCATCGAAATGGGATCTGCTCATAGTCTATAGCTTGAAAATACACTTCATCTCTGTATTCCAACCATAGACCCTCATGCAAAGCTCCCAAAACATCCATCTCGACACAGATTCTAGCACAAGAGGTGTATCTCTTCTGTAATGTTGCCTCTGAGGCTTTGATGAAGGTGCTTAACTTATTGCCTATCTGTTCTAGTGCTGCATGTTCCTAGTAGTCAATTGGTAGAGAAAACAAGCAAATCTAGACTTGTACCTGTTTGAAGGTTTCATGTTCTGGTGCGAAGTTGGCCTTCCAAGATCTCATGTATAGACCTACTGAGGCGAAGAAATACGGGCCTCCATCAAAGATTCGATCCTTGTCATCCAGATTGGTGAATACCACTGTGAAGAATCCTTTGGCCCTTAAGTGGAGTCTTACATCCCCTCTGGGTTTCCATTGCTGCTTGATCCACATGCATAGGGCTCATTCTGTTGGCCAGAAACCCATAGAATTGCAGATCATTGCATGTTTTTCCATGTGTTCTCGGTACGCCTGTAGTTCTGGGTCAGAGATTATTACTCGTAGGTTTTAAGTGGCTTTAGGCTTACAAGGTCCCTGGGTCTCTTTCTTTTTGGCCCCTTCCTTCCTGTCCTGCCTTATCTTGGTTCAAATCCTCCTTCTTCCTTGTTCGCTCATCCCCAAGCTCCTTTCCTTGTGATATATGTTATGGGGAAGGGTTTTTCCTGTCTCTGTCAGCTATATTATTGCTGCCATTGATTTCTTTTCATTTCTGGGTATCTTTCCCCTCGCTGTTTAGCTTTCCCTTATTGGTCAGGTCCTCCTTTCCTATCTTCTCAAAGCCTGAGATTTGCACCCCATCCAGTGTAGTTTCATCCTTGTGCATCATTGCCTGTTTATAAGATGGGGTCTTGTTGGACCCCGCATTTTTCATCTGTTGGGTCAGAACCTGCCCTCTTTTGCGAAGCTCTACTGCTCTGGCAATGTCCTTCTCTAGAATTGGTACTATGACTGCAGCTTGAGTAGGTATTCTTCAAACCCTAGCTGCCATGGAAGTCTCCCTCGTCATTTGTCGATTAATTGCTAGGGTTTATTAATTGTATATCAAAAATACTTTACTCTTGAATATACACATAATATCTTTTAAAAACAATATTCTATTAAAAACATATATATCTTTAAATTACTTATAATTTTGTAAATATCTCATTCTAATTCATAAAACTTTGAACAACGTTACCAATTTCAAAGATATGTTAAAATAGATCAACACACCTTACAAAGTTGTATGGGCATTGAGTAAAAAAATAAACAGCTAATTAATCAAATTTAATGCAACAACATTACATTCCATAAAAAGTGAATCGAACCACATAATCATTATTAAATTTAGAAAATTCATAATACTAAATTTATAATAAAATAAAAAGTAAGCTCACACATTTAAATCACAATAAAAAATGAAATTTAAATCACAATAAAAATAAGTATGAAGAGGTGTGAAGTTTTTATTTTTGTTAAAATTGAACCCACGGAGTTTGGCAAAAACAAATTGTTCACTAAATTATTTAAGATAACCACAAAGTTTGGCAAAAACAAATTGTTCATTTGACTAATAAAAACATAATGGGAAGACAATTTGATTTCTTATATGTAGGGTTTATTAAATTATTTAATATGGTTTATTTAGGTGCAATGACATATTAGATTATTATTTTCATATTTGTCAAGTTTTTTTGAAATTGATTTTCGGATCAATCATATTATCAATTTATTGGTCTATAACTTTATAATGTGGTTTATTCTTAAAATGAAAATGGAAACACTGATCTATCTTTAGGATGAAATAGCACTTACAAAATCTTATAATGTGGTTCATTTTTAGAATCCCAGCGAAAAAATTTAAGATTTTTTTGTAGATGCAGTGTTTGAATCATGTTTTTGATGGTGGAAATTAATTCAGCATCATCAAAAACGTATGAGAAACCTAAAATCTTGAAGTTTTATAGCTATAACTTGGATTTACAAAAATCCCTGACGGATTTTGTCAAAATATAACTGAAATTTCCATAACTTTCAAAGCAAAAAACAATCTCCTTAAACTAAGGATTGAGTTTACTCTATTAAATTTATTTTCAATATTTTAAATAAAAAATTTGTAGTGACAAACAATTACATTAAATTCCACCCTACGACTGGAAACGAAAACATTTACAGCTCACAGTGCACAGCGACCGTTGAATATAAGCTGTACCCAGCTGTGTATGTGCACACACGCTTGAGAGTATCATTGCCACATTGCCATATCAATTTATGCACACGTGTGAGAAAATCTGTTGATGAACCGCCGCAATAGATCTTGCAGAACATTAAGGATCATTCAAAACACTGAAAAGGCCGTTGTCAGTCAGGTGGGTCCGCTTAAGGTTAACCGATCGTTTCTTCCTCTGGTCGTCTCCTTGCTCAAGACTCGAGACTCGAGAGTTGACCGCAAGAATTGGAGAGATATTTTTCAGTGAGATTTGTGAAAAGTTTTGGGTTTATTCCTCCTGTCGTCTCGTTGTTCAAGACTCGAGAGTTGACTGCAAGAAATAGAGAGTTGCTTTTAAGTGAGGTTATGTGAAAAGTTTTTTGGTTTATTATAAAATTGGATGGTAAATTTTACACAATCAAATTATTTGTTAGGAGCAATCAAAAAAATAGTTCAAACAATACAAATAAAAATTTGGCCATAAATTGGCCAGAAACTCTAAAAAGTTTCATTTAAAAACAACCCAAAAAAGACCAATTCCCGTTTAGATTTAAATTACAATATTCTAGTTGTCTTACATTTTGGGAGTGTTCTTTTTAACTTGTCAAAACTGGTTAGGAAGACAAATTAGTTAGGAATTAGTTAGATGTTTTGTTTTTTTCGTTTTTCGTTTTTTCTTTTTTACATTTAAATCGAATTTTAAAATTAAAAAATATAAATTAAACTCAGAGTTATTTAGTAAAATTTTAAACGAAAAAATGTGTAACCTAAATATCATATAATTAATAAAAAAAAAATCTAAAAAAAAAAATTAATTAAAAATTATTTGGCTAAATTCCTAATGATAACTAGATCAATCATATTTACTAATGTGGTTGATATATACCTATAAACCTATATCAACCACATTAATAGTTATTAGGTGTATGATAGAGATTTAATTTGAAAGTCACCCTTACACATAATCAAATTGCATTTACACTTAGAATTAATGTTTACTATAGTATATTGGTTGATTGGGTTTGTTGGTTGGATTACGTTGTTGATGTATTTTTTCAACAAACAATCTCCTAGCTTAGAATCTGTTGGATCTCATAATCACTATATATTTATGGAATGTATTTAGGCTTTGAAATAATATATTTTATGTTTGTTTGCTTTGTAAATGAATTATTCCAATTTGGTATTAGAGCGAAGGTCTGTGAGTAGATAGTTTTTTGAGTTGTTTGTTTCATTGTAGGCCATGGGGATTTTTCACGACAGCCAATTATGTGATGTTCTATGAGGATGAGGAAGAAGATGAAATATTGTTTGAAGTTGAATACGAGACCAATGATTCCATAAATGAGGAAGATGGAGAAGAGAACATAAAAGAGCTATTGGCGTTTGTTTAGTCTCATCTAGGTAAGCCTCATTCTCTTGCTCCCTGATTTTGTGATTCATGTTTTTTTGTTAGAGTTTTCTTAGTTTGTCTCATGTGTCTATGTATTCCGATGGTTTTCACATTTTAATGAGTAGAATAAAACATATGTGTATGTGTGTGTGTGTTGGAGTTTTTATTTCAAATGTTTGATGTGAGCAAGATTGATTTATACACTATCTATACTTAATGAATGGACTTGCAACATTTTAATTGGCCATTATGGAAGAATTTAAAAAATATGATTTACAAATCCATAACTGTTATCACAAATTCGTCAACTACAAAGAAAAATATTTGTGATCTATGATGGATTTGATATAACCAAATAAGATCTCTAGGATCATTAAATTCAAATTCAATTTGGCTAGAGAAATTCCTTCAGAGCTATTTGGCACAGAAGACTCCATTGTCGCGTCTAGGTTGTGCGGTGATAGATGTTTTAGCAATATTGTTTCGTTCTTGAAAGGAAGGCAACCTCATAGAAAAATGGATCCAACATTGGCATACAGGAAGGGTTTGATGACATGGGAAAATTGGATATCTACGAACAATGATCCAAGAAGACCACCAATCTTCTTTTGCATCGATCCCTTAAGTGGAAAAGACCTACTATGAGAAACATGTGGACACTTAGGTGCTTGTGTAAACTTGGATCCTGCGGACAGATATCTATAGACAGAGAAGGCATCAAATTCATTCCACCAAGCATCTAAAGGCAAGTTTCTTCGGATAAATTTGTGTATAATAACTATTGTTCTTGGGTTTGTCGCTCCTCTTGTAGATATGTTGTACCTTTTTAGTAATAAATCAAAGGCGGGGAGATTCTGGACGTAAAGCCTGACCTACCAAGGTAAGAAATTTTATGAAACCCGACAACACATCAAATCAAAGGGGGATTCAAACGCTAATATTTTGAATGGAATGGTGACTACCCATGTTGGAGATTTCAAAACTTTATTGTTGATGATACCTATAGTAGTGCATGACGATTCAACAAAATATCTGAGAGGCACCTCAAATCTTGTGACTAGATTTATTGATTATGTTGCACCTGAATATGGCACAAAGGGAGTGCCTATCTATAAAAGGGGACAAATACAACTACAACATCTTTATGATGAAAATAAGGTGGTTAAAGGTGGATTTATGAGTCTTTTGTGGTGGTGAAAGGAAGCAATCCAATTTGTTGCTAGCTCTCCATTATGATTTTTCTTAGTAGTAGAATGGTTATATTTTGTAGGAGTGTGGCTATATTATTTTATTAAAAAATTGTACACTATATTGATTTATTTTGGTTTGTAAATTGAAAGTGTGAAACCAATCATTGAACAATGTAGCATAATTCAAATGAGTTCGTCCAATGTGGACAACGTCTCCAGACCTTGGGTCAAGAGTGGGGAGACCGCTTCATTATACTTTACAAGAAGATGAGTACATATGCAATCTTCGTCAATATAAGGATGAACCCCTTATCTAGAGTGGCATGTCTCTCCCAAGAGATGTTCATCTATAGAGAACTCTCAGTCACAATATGTTCTCCTTCAGCATGACAAAGGAACAATCTCTCACATAATGTGGCATACAATGATCCTCTCATAAGGTGGCATACATGGACCTCAGATTCAAATCATAATCTCAACAGAATAAAATGTACACATGGAAAAAATACACTTTATACTACCAAGTCTGGGATGGCCTAAAAGTTGGTTACTTGGATGAAGAAACGATCTACGCCATCATGTTCCTTGGAAAAAACCCTGAAATTTGAGTATAGACACAACCCCTTTCTATCATGGTCAAATCTGGGCTCCATGGGAATCTTTTAGATTTCTCACAATATTTTCTTTTGGACACAAGCAGAAATTTCTCTACTTGGATGAAGCAATAGGCTGCACCATCATACTCTTGGCAAAAAACCGGTTTAGATGAGTATAAAATCAACATATTTTTGACTCCGTCAAAATTTGGCTCCCAAGCGAGTCTAAAGATTCCTCAAAGATTCTCGACAACATGGTTCTGCTACTTGGAACTGTGTCATGGTTTTGCACAGTTAGGTTCCGCACCTTGTTCTCTGTGTTTAGGGTTCCAATATTGGTTGGGCTTTGCCTCCAAACCTTCATTCTCCTCCATCTATGGGTCGAATGGGGAAAAATGATCCTTAAATAATGCATGTCAACGAACCTACCAATGTCTACCTAGCTGGCACATTGGTTGGTGTTTAAAAATGAGAGGACGGAGGACTCGAGGTCAAGCTTGTAGGTCGTGCCTAGATTGGTTAGCATTAGTTTTATTTTAACGACCAATAGTTTAATTTTAAATGGTGTGGTGTTTCAAATTTTGGGTTCCATTTTGAATGGACTGTCGGTCAGTGGGCTGACCATGCCAACGTGGGTTCAAACCTGACTAGTCCACTAATGACATGGCCATTGGGACACACACACACACACACACAAACACACACACACACACATATACCATGTTAACAGGGAGGGGTAGGCGGGTCTGTCAATCGGGTGGCCCACCTCCCCAAATTAATTCTTTTATTATTTTTAATCAGTGAATGTCAAAAAACATTTCCAAATTTTTAGGGGTCACTAGACAAATTAAGTAGGTGAAAATTTCATCATTTCCATCTACCACGAAGTGTCAAAATGTCGCTCGATTAGTGGGAAGGTCTGGCTACCAAATAGGCTCCACGTGGAACATTTTGATTGGTTCGTTCCACTCACTATGTTGATGATGTCATCACTTGTCTGACTGCATCATCTGCCACATGTCGTCCTCTGATTTCTCTGCACCCCCCTAATTGTACTAGTATGTCATCATCTGTACAACTGGCTGTGTTGATGTCATTGTCTATTTGACTGATGTCACTCGCAATGTGTCGTCCTTTGATTGGTTCACACCCCTTTGACCATACTACCACATCATCATCCGTACAACTGGCATCAACATTCGTACTGTTGATGTTAGCTTCCATGTCGCAGTCTTGGGTCTTACTTGCTAAATTTTTAGTTGTTTATCAAAAACTTCAACAAGCCATAACTTTCGCATACAGTGTCGGATTGAGGTACCGTTCACGCCATTGGCTTCAAAACGACGAGATTGTAAATTTGAGTTAGGTTTCATTGACTTTTGTGGACTTAAAAAATTTGGCCTTTTAGGATCCTCCAGGATCATTCCTCCCCACTAACGAGCTTTTGGTCTTCCAAAAGAATAAACACAATACACAATTGTTGTACTCCCTCGTCTACGCAAAAAATGCCCTAACAAGCCACACTTCCTTCTCCTTCACCTTTGTACATTGGAGCCATAAGAAATTAACTGACACTTGTATTTTATGCAAACCTGTAGTACAATTTGCAAAATACATGTTATTTTACAAGACCAAACATGACCCAAGCAAACCCCATACTTGCCAAGAGTTTATAACACACACATTGTTCAATTTTACATTATAAACCATTTCCCATTGTATCAACTAAAAGGGCCAAAAATATTGATATGTTGTTTTCATAAGTGGTGGCAAACACTTCACCACTTTTTCAAATATCTCACAACATGTTATTTACAAAATGTGGTCATGCTCAACTACTTATAAATCCCCATTTCTCACCCAAACAGGTTAATGGGTCTTCTACCCATAGTTGCTTCTCTTTTTGATCAACTTTATTGATTGGTTTCTTGACAAGTTCTTTCTCGTCCTCCTTCGGTTGTTGCTCTAGATGGATCTCCCAACATGTGGCTCCCTGAAGTCCACTCTTGTTGTAATGACTGCAAAAATTCTTCTTCCTTTAGACCTTCCTGACCTTCTTCATTTCCTGATGTGGAGAAGGGCCTTCACGTTTTGTACTTTTCCTTGTTGCCATTATTTTCCAACACTTGGCAACAACATGGTTATACAAGCCACAAAAAGTACATGGTTTTCTATGCCACAAATTTTTCTCATTATTAGAGAAATTTTGAGGTAAAAAAATGGGCCTCAAAACAAAATTGTACAACAAAAATCAACTTTATAAGAACCAATAGGATTCAATATGATGATATCCACCATGGGGGGTGATTGACTAATTTTGGAGTAACTCCAAAAAAGGTGCAAAGAAAAAACCTAATTTTTCAACTCATATTTTCAACTTATCTCCCTACAATTTTACTCAAATTTCAAGTGGAAGTACTCACTGGATGAAAATTTTAATTTTTCATCCAAGAAGTACCCATGTTGCATACTTCTGATGGACCCTACTACACGCAAAATGTGAAATACATGAAAAACATGATTGCAATCACGTTTTTCATGTATTTCACATTTTTTGTGTAGTAGAGTCCATCGAAAGTATGCAACATAGGTATTTCTTGGATGAAAAATTAAGTTTCACATCCAACGAGTGCTCCCACTCGAAATTTTAGTAAAATCGTAGGTAGATAAGTTGAAAATAAGAGTTGAAAAAATAGTTTTTCCTTTATTATTTCCGCTGTTGTTTTATAATACTCCTTAGGAGGTCCATTTTAGACCTCAACATTTCTCTAATTCATTATTGATCTTCTTATAATAAAAAAAACATTAGAACATCAAGACCTTTTATACCTTTCTTGGTTGTCTCTTGTGCGACCTTGGCGAGAAGAACATGCCTTAGCCTTTCCTCTGCAATGTTCACTATCACGAGAAAATTTTGATGTGCTCTCAACATCCTCTTTCTTCGATGGTTGTATCAAAGGATTAAATTCTTTATCTGAAGAACTCCTTACTTCTGTTGCCTTTAAACATTCTCCTTCAAAGTACCCCAATCCTGCAAATCGAGGCCTTCATACAACCTCCAATGGCTGAGTCATTCTTTGGCCATTAACACCAAATCCTCCTCCTCTATACCCCATCTTGGTGAGGAGTCTCATGTCGACTCCTGCAGTGGGTATCTCAATGCTTCCAATAGAAATAACATCATTAGAAGAAGAAGTTTATTTTACCTCTGATCCTGTTGATGATGCTTGATCATCTTCTTTGGCCAACTCTCCTTTCTTAGTGGAACAATCTCCCATTTCTTCCTCCACAACCTACTCCAACATGAGCCCCAATTTTCTCTTCTCTTCTTCTTCATCTTGGAGGAGTCTTCAAAGATCTACATTCTCTGGTTGAATGCAGTGGTTAATCTCTTTGAATTCTTCAATTTCTTCTCACTTCAACCCTTTTCCCATGATGTCATTCACAATCCCTGGCAAAATGGTCAGACTGGTCTGATACCACTTTATCCAAGAAATTTTCATAAATTATTTCAAACAAAAATAACAATTATACAAGACCTTTTACTCATGCATATTTGCATGTGAAATCATGAGCAATGCAAATTCTTAAACGACACTTCAACAAACCATAAACATGAAACAAGGAACAAATAAGAAGAAATCATAAACGCTTGATATGATAAAAAACTTCGGCCAATGTGGACTACGTCTTTGAGCCTTGGGTCAAGAGTGGGGAGGCCGTTTCATTAGTCTCTGCAAGAAGATGATGAGTACATATCCAATCTCTGTCAATACAAGGATGAACCCCTTATCTAGAGTGGCATGTCTCTCTCAAGATACGTTCTCCTACAGATAATTCTCACTCACAAGATGTTCTCCTTCAACATGACAAAGGAACAATCTCTCACATAAAGTGGTATAGTATGATCCTCTCACAAGGTGGCATACATGGACCTCAAATTCAAATCATAATCTCAGAATAATCAAATGAACACATGGCAAAAATACACCTTATACCTCCAAGTTTGGAAATGGCATGAAAATAAACTACTTGGATGAAGAAATATCTTGCGTCATCACATTCTTTGTGAAAAATCATGAAATTTGGGTATAAACACGACCCCTTTTTGTCACAGTCAAATCTGGGCTCCCTAGGAATCTTTTAGATTCTTCACAATATTCTCTTTTGGACATGACCAAAAATTTCCCTGCTTAAATGAAGAAATGGACTGCACCATTAGACTTCTAGCGAAAAAATAGTTTAGATGCATTTAAATTCAGTATATTTATGACATCATCAAAATTCGGTGCCTAAGGGAATCTAAAGATTCCTTAAATATTTTTAGTGTCAAGGTTCGCCACCTAGAACTGCATCATGGTTTCGCACATTGTTCTCCATGCTCATGATTCCATTACTGGCTAGGTTCTACCTCTTAGACTTCGTTCTCCTCCATCCGTGGGTAGAATGGGAAAAAATGAGCCTTAACTAATGCCAACCGACGGACCTACCAATGTATGCCTAGTCGGCACATTGGTTGATGTTTAAAAATAGGATGGTAGAGGTCCTAGGCTCAAACCCCTGGGCCTCCCCAGAATTGGCTAAGATTAGTTTCATTTTAACAACGGGGAGTTTAATTTTAAATGATGTAGTGTTTCAAATTTGGGGTTCCATTTTGAATGGACCATTGTTCGGTGGGCTAACCACCTGGTCACCGTGGGTTCAAACCTCGCTGGTCCACCAATGACATGGTTGGTGGGTCATCTATATATATATGATGCCAACCGGGAGGGGCCTATGGGTCCGTTGGTTGGGTCACCCACTGCCCCAAATTTATTTATTTTTATTATTTTTAATCAATAATAGTTAAAAACCATCCCCAGATTTTTCGGGATCAGTGGAAAAATTTCTTTTTTGTAAGCTAAGGAGGGACCATTCTTTTATATTACTTCGAATTGAAACCATTACATTTCCATGGTGGCCTCAACCCGCCCCAAAGGGAAACCGGGTCTGTGGCCACCTTAAATTTCTGACAGCCATCCAAAAACCAAAAATCCTAATTCTTCTTGTCCATGCTATGTAGACTAAACATTCATATAGATTATTACTATTCCTAGTTTACATTATATACTTAAACTAGACGCCGCAACTATCCTTTAACCTTTACAAAAACTGCAGAGAGCATACCCATATCCTCAAATGTTGCCCCGCGTGGTTTCCTTTTGTCCATCTTCTTTCTTTATACCCATGTTAATCTTCTATATTTGCTGCTGAATCTCATCCAATTTTTTGTCCTGCATCATCATGGTGATCTGGATGTTTTTCAATTCTCTCCTCAGATTTGGAATTCCTTGGGATAATTCAGCCATCTCTATGGTAACTTGCTCCATAGCCTTTTCATCACCCAGTATACCTGCAAGGCCTGTTTGTACAGTGTCATGTGTCCTCTTGTATTTCCTGGATCAGGTAGCAAGTATTCCCAATCTTCCATTTCTGATCCTGATTTGGCCTGGGTTGCTTCTTCCTCCAGATGCTGTATTATTGTTCTAATGTCCTTGTTAGTGTTTTTGCAATAGGCGTGCTCTGCGAAATGAATCTTTTTCTCCAAAGTTTTCCTGTATTTTCTTGCTGGTGATGGTTCTAGCTTCTCCCGTTTCCTTGCTGGTCGCCCTCGTCCCCGGCCTACTCTTCCTCTATTCCTGTAGTTTCCTCCGTGTCCTGGACCTTTCATGCCTGATGTGCTCCCGAATTCTCCTTCCTCTTCTTGCCCCGTGCTTCTCCTTTCTCCGTGCTCCCTTTCTTCTTGAGGTTTATCCTTTGCTAAGCCCCCGACCTCCCTAGCCCTCTTTCTTGGCTGCTCTATTCCGTCCTGGTCTGAATCGAACATCTCCATGTCATCGTTAGAATCAACCTGAACTATATGATACTGTTCTTAGTCTTCTCCATGCGCGATTTCCTTCCCTTTTTTCCCCGGGCTGCTTCGACCTCTAATCACCTCTTCCGCCTCGTCTCTCATTCTCCTCCTTGTTTCCATTTGGTTTCTCCTTCGGGCTCTGTCTGTTGTTTCTCTCTGCCCCCCCTACCTTTCTGTGACTACGCTTGGAGCTTTCACCACCCTATCCCTTCGCACGTTCGCTGCTATTTCATTTATCATTCTCTTGGATTTGTCTTGCCTTCCTCCTTTATTATGTTTCCCCTACCGCTTCTCTGCGCTACTCTTCCCTCGAGCCTCCTGCCACCTGCCGCGTTCATGATCTCCCACCTCTCTTCGTCCTTCTTCTACGCCATCGTACCTCCATCCTGTCTTAGCGACATTACCTCCATCACCTTCTTTATTCATTTCTTCCTCACCGTCCCTCCTTGAAATGATGTCCCTTCTGCTAATCTCCCTGTCCACCTTCATCATTGCACTCCCCCCTTCTGCCTTGTCATCCTCCCTGGCCTGACTTGTATTGATTGCCCTGATCGCCGCCATTCTCACCCCGATCAGGGGTCTCTGGGTGTATTTTTATTGTTTTGTGGTTTCATTATGGCCTTGATTGATTAGGGTAGTGAATTCCTCCCATCCCGTTTTGTTCCTTATTGTTGGCCAGCTACGGGATCAATGGAAAAATTAAGTAGGTGTCAATTTCATCATTTTCATCCACCACGAAGTGTCAAAATGTAGCTCGAGTAGCGGAAAGGTCTGGCTGCCAATTGGGCGCCACATGACACTTTCTTATTGGCCTATATCGTTGAATGTGTTGCTGATGTCATTGTCGACCTAGCTGGCATCATCTGCCACATGTTATCCTCTGATTAGTTCCCACCCCACTGACCATACTTCCACATCATCATATGTATAATTGACTATGCTGCTGACATCATCATCTATCTGACTGACATTATCTACCATGTGTCATCCTCTAATTAGCTTGCACCCCACTGACCATACTACCACATCATCATCCATACGGGCGATGTTAACATGCATACTACTGATGTCAACTTCCACGTGGCAATCTGTGGGTCATGCCTACTAAATTTTTAGTTGTTTGTCAAAAATTCACATGCCATAACTTTTGCATACGGTGTCGGATTGAGGTCTCTTTCACGCTGTTAGATTTAGAATAAAAAGCTCTTCGATTTGAGATAGGTTTCGTTGAGTTCCAAGGACTTTGAAAATTTGGCCTTTTAGGATCCTCTTGGATCAACAATTCACTCTTTCTCTGTACAGATTTGATTACGCTAAGTAAATCTCTGCAATTAAAAATGCCTTTTTTTTTTTGTTAATTAGTCATATATAAGTTTGTACACTACATTTCTATTTATGCCACCAGGGTTACTGGAAGGGTTTCCACCTTAGTCGATACCTAGATGCCTCATTTCCTTCATGTTTGTACTAACATGTAGTTAAAACTTACCAAAGGTTATTCAACGCATTATATCGTGTTGAACTAGTGTACTCCATATTTGAAGTCATTTTCTATCTCATCATTAATCTTGGGTTTTCATCAAAGTAGAGATCTTCCTTTCCACTTGTATGTGTTAACAATCTTTTTATTTATTTACCCTTGATCATTAATAAACTGCATGAATTTTACTTTGTTAACAATAATGGTTATGTATTTACTCTTTGTTTATTATTTGTGACAAAAGAGTTATTGGAGCCATTTATTAGTCAAATAAGGTAACCTCCTTTTTCCATTATGTTTGGGGTTTTCGTTTATGAATTTTTTTGAATATGGGAATGACCATTTTCAATGTATAATTCTTAGAATATTTTTGTAATTTTTCTCAAGGTATTTCCTTTTCTACTTTGATTGAAACTGATAGTGTATGTAGTTACTTTGGAGTTCAATGGATTTTAACCTATGGTTCCCGTATTCTCTAGGTTGGAAATATTACTTGGTTCTTTTTTAGTATTCGTGAGAAGATTGATTGCAAACAAGGAAGACAATATCTATTGCCTTTCCAGTTTCATCATGGATTTTATTATGTCAAAACCCTGGAACTACAACTTCCTTGGGGATTTTTATTTTTTTTCATTTTTATTAGGTGAGGATGTCTATTTAAATATTTCAATATAGTTATTATAAAACATTTGTTATCAGAGGGTTTCTTAATGGACTTCTATGTAACTGAACTTGTTCCTATAATTTTTATATACACCACAGAAGGTTTATGAAATTTTCTCCAGAATATTTTGCAAAAGTCTTTTTGTATATTCACACTATTGTATTCATGCGTAACTTATGAAGTATTTAAGGTTTCTTTTGTTTGTTTCTTGCATTATTTACTCATTTTTGTTATAATGTTAAGTAAAGGGAATAATTTCTCTTTCTCGAAGGCGACATTGTTATTATTAAGTAGTGTTCCATGTTTACAATCAATTTATTTTATTATTATTATTATTATAATAGTAGTAAATACTACAGGTAGCCATGAATTTACTACTCAAGTATTTTCCTCAATGCATATATAATTTTATTAATTTTAAATCTGTAAGTGTAGACAGTTTTATACTTGTACAATTTATAAGCTATTTCTTTTTACAGAGATAGAAATAGCTACAAAACTCGTTATTGAGCCTATTATTACTCTTACGTGCTTCTAAGCACACACACACACACACACACACACACACACACACACACACACACACGTCATTTTCCTACTTCAAGGCCTATTTCACATATCCTTGTATATGTGAAAATTTCACCATTGAAATCCTATTGCAATAACTAGAAATTATTTTTGTAATTGTCAATTAATTTAACAATTTATCTGCTACAATAAATACCAAATAATTCACACTGCAACCTTCACAATTAAAACTGCGGAAAAATAATAACGTTCGAAACTGAGAAAATACTAGCACACACACAGAAAAATTAACACAATTATTTTTGGACAAAAGTCCTCGGAAAAACCCAACTTGGGAAAACTGGTGCAATAGTTAAGGGATTTTATTATTAAGCAGCAGCGAAATTCTAACTACAATCTATGGAATTCTAACTGGCATTCCAAACAGTAAGAAAAATCTAGCCAAAATTATCTAAGGGAATTTCCCTTCCTCCACAAGCAACCTCAGCACAACTTGCCTCAGAAAACCCGTTCTCCTGGATTCTCTACGCAGTTTTCTTTGGAGTGCTAAAGAAGATCCTTGGACGTCTAGCCTAGAACTACCTTTCATCAAGTCATTATGCCTATTTTCTTTGAGGAAAATGATTTGTTGGCCTTTTGGAAGACTTTCCATGCCTTTGGAAGCTTAATCAATTTTTCCTCTAGATAAATCGAATTTCCCTGTGAAGCTGACTACGTAGTCCATTGCATTAATTCACTAGCAATAAATCAACCTCTTGTTGTTCCCTCTCCAGATCTAGAAAACTTCCTATAGATCATTGTCTCTTTCCCTCACTGTCTCTGCTTTCTTCTCTGGATGTTTTGCAACTACTGCTGCTCTCTGGAAATCAAACTACCCAAGGAAATTGAGCCCCACAAGTGCCTCAAGTGTGTCCTCCACCTACCCAACAAACTATTCTTATAGTCCTCTATTGGACCTCCAATGGCTAAGACTAAAAATTAATCAAGGGCCTAGATTAATTTCATGTCGATCAGTGTGATTTTCTAGACGATTCACACCTTATCTCAATTAATTATAATTAATTAACCGGTTTTCCTAAGTTTAGACTTAGGAAACATTAAAAAATAGGTTAATAATCTAATTGAGACACTTCTAGGTGGAATTTTTAGAAATGATTTATGGGTTATGGATAAACTTGTATTCTAGCCTCTCCAAAAAAATTTGATACTAGAACACCTCTGATGCTATAAAAACTAACACTCCCTCTTAGTGAGGAAGGTGTTTTAGTGTCGTAGTGCTACAACACCCTGTCTCTGTATCACCATTTGTCACGTTGCTAATGTCTTACCACTGTGACTCCCTGCCACTGCCCACCAACCACTATGCAACTCTGACGCTACATCTGTGTTGCTCGTGACACTGCTGCCAACTCTGCATCTACACTGCAACTCCCTCTCATTTGTTTTTGATGCAACTGCAACAACTCCAACTAAGAAGCATCTGAAATACTAAATCATTTATGTATGTTGCATTTGTCTCGTGAGTCTTGACTACTACTAGAATTTTCACTATCTACTGAAGAAACTGGGTTGCTTCCAACTCTTCATTGAGCCACTTAGTTTTCTTTCAACACTGCACTGCAATACTCAGCACCTGACTGCTACTAGTCTGCAACTGCCACTCTTGATTTTATTGCATCACTAACATTGATCCATCATGCTATTGAATATTGTGGGCCCTTGTATCAAGGTGATGATCCATGAGGAGGACACCTCAATGCACCCTGCCCAATCTCTGGGACTACAGCTCCAAGTTGCCCCACCTCACTCCTGGATCTATGGTTTCCATCATAGTGAATTCCTCCTCTAGCTTGGAGGACATATTGTTTATTTTGGCTAAAGCTGCTACCTAGTCCTGCTTCTCTTTCTAAGAGGACATTGAGTGTTTTTGTGACTGAGCTCACCACATCTAAAGAGATTGACCTTTGATAGGTCTTTCTTGTTATTTTTCTGGTCCCCTTTTGTTAAGTCCCTATACTACTAGTGTAACCCATTATTTTTATTAGTACAACCCCCTTATTATATTGTTATGCCCATGCAGTTCCCATATTGTTATTATTGTGCCCCATAGAAGCCCTCTATTGTTATTACTATGCCCTTACATTATTATTGTTTTGTTGGCTCTGATTATATTATGACCCCTTAGACTCCTATATATAGAAAGGAGGTATTGTCATTTGTATCATCCAAGAATTGTTCATTTGTGTAATGAAAAGGAGTTTGCCCCCTCAAAGAGACTGATTCTAAGGCATTGATCTATCTTTTCTATCTTTTTGTGAGTTGGTTTCATAACATTTGGTATCAGAGCTGTGGATTCTAGGGTTTCACTGCCCCAAACAGGCCATTGTGGCATTTTCCCTATAACGTTTTCGTGACGACGTTTCATAAGCTACAAAAAAAAACCATTTGAGAAGAAATCGTTCTAAACCTCGAATCCGAATTTTAGATCTTTTCGCGCTATATGTTCGGAGATATGATCTGAGGAAGTTAGGGTTTTTGCAAGCTCTAAAATTTCCTCTAAAACAGGTCATCGTGGAATTTTCACTATCTCTTTCACTAAGAAGTTTCAGAAGCTAAAACAAAAAACCATTTGAGACGAAATCGGTCTGAACCCCTGCTCCAAATTTCAGATTTTGTCTCACTATATTTTCAGAGATATACTTTGAGGAAGTTAGGGTTTTTGCAGACCCCCGAATTACATTTCAAACAGGTTAGCTTAGGAAAATCATCATAACTTTCGCTCCGAGCATCAGATTGAATTTTCGTAAGAAGTTGCAAAACGAGGACAGACTGTAGTCTCCCGTATATAGTTTTCAGATCTAAAGGTCAAAATAGTGACACATGGCACTTCATACAAGTTTGCTCTTACGAAAAGGTATATAATCAGGTCATCTTGGGAGATTGTGCATAACCATTTCTTGGAGAATCCAATTTTGATCTGACTGGTGGCATTGGAAAGAGGACATAGAGGGATACTGCAAATCACAATTCCAGAACTAGAAGAGCCAAAAGCATAGAGTTACATTCATTTTAAGATCAATCTCCTGAAATCAAGAAAAGGCGATATGAGGAAGTTTGATGGAAAGTATCCAGTAAATTGGATACTATAGATGGAGCAATATTTTGATCTACATGGTGTACCACTGTTACAAAAGGTATGTATTGCATCTTTATATTTAGAACTGGATCAATTTTTATGGTATAAAGGGCTCTGTTCTCGTAAACAACTTGTTACATGGTAAATTTTCATGGAGGAAATGATAGCACAATATGAGGATACAAATAACAACACCTTCTTTAGAGCAACACCACAACAATTGGAAGAAAAAACAGAAAAAGGGCTTTGTTACAAAGTGGAAAGTAAAATTATGGCAACAAGGAAGTCTACCCCTCACAACTATAAAGATGGAAGTGTTGTTTCTCCTAGCCTTCCACAACCCACAAGGGTTACACCACAACAATTGGAAGAAAAATGAGAAAAGGGTTTTGTTACAGGTGTGATAACAAATACATTAAAGGTCATAAGTGTGCTGAGAAGAAATTATTTTACATTGATTGTTGAGAGAAGGAAGAAAAGGATCAAGAAATGTCAAAAGAAGAGTATATACACCAGGAACTAACCCTAGAGAAAGAAGAAGTGAGTCCGAACATATCTTGTAAAGCATTGGAAAGAATTACCACTCCTAAAACTCTCAAGATAGGACATATCAAGAAGAAAAAGGTTCAAGAAGTGAAAGATCACATTGAAAAATAAGAAATGAATCCGACCATATCTTGTAATGCATTGGACGGAATTACCACTCCTCAAACCATCAATATAGAAGGACATATCAAGAAGAAAAATGTTCAAGAATTGAAAGATCACATCGAGTCTCAAGAAATCAATCTGACCATATCTTGTAATGCATTGGAAGAAATAACCACTCCTCAAACTATCAAGATAGAAGGACATATCAAGAAGAAAAGGTAAGAGTGTTGGTTGATTCGGGTAGTATCCATAATTTTATTGATTTTAAGATAGCCAAGGAATTGAATTGCTTCCTATATCTAGCACCGGAGTGTCAAGTGATAGTTGCAAGTCGAGGAACCATAAATTGATCTAGAAAGTGCCATAGTATCAAGCTATCCATGAGAGAATATGTATTGAATGCCCAATGCTTTCCATTCCAATGGGTGGCGTTGATGTTTTACTAGGAGTCCAATGGATACAATCTTTGGGTACAATAGCTTTTAATTTTCAAGAACTTTTCTTGAAATTTTTTTGGGAAGGAAAGGAAGTTGAATTGAGGGGTATCGAAGGAAAACCTAGAAAGATAATCAACTCTAACAGCATGACAAAGCTTCTAAATAAAGAACAAAGGGGTGTAATTCCACAATTATGTTCACTAGAGGATCCCACATCGAAATCATGTATTTCTCCAGATCTCCAAAACGTTTTGGACAATCATTCCAAGGTATTTGAGACTCACAAAGGCCTCCCACCTATTCGTAATCATGATCATGCTATTCATTTGATTCCACGAAGTTATCCTCCAAACATCAGGCCTTACATATACCCATATGCCCAAAGGAGTGGGAACTCATTCAAAAGTTGCAGAATATTTGAGTTCAAACAGTATTGCGAGAACTTGACAAGGAAGGAAAAATCATATTGGAACTTGAAGAAATCACAGAACCGAGAAATTGAAAGCTACGAAATAGATCAATTTTAGAGTATCTCATCAAGTGGAAGAACTTACCCGTTGAAGATTCCACGTGGGAGGACAATAATTTATACAGAAGCATCAAGAACTACTCAAGCATTGAGGACAACACTTTTTGAAGGAGAGGGGAATGTTAGGTCCCTATACTACTAGTGTAACCCCTTATTGTTATTAGTACAACCCCCTTATTATATTGTTATGCCCATGTAGTTCCCATATTGTTATTATTGTGCCCCATAGAAGCCCTCTATTTTTATTATTGTGCCCTTACATTATTATTGTTATGTCAGCTCTGATTATATTATGACCCCTTATACTCCTATATACAGAAATGAGGTCTTGTCATTTGTATCATCCAAGAAGTGTTCATTTGTGTAATGCAAAGGAGGTTTCCCTCTCGAAGAGGCTGAATTCTAAGACGTTGATTTATCTTTTCTATATTTTTGTGAGCTGGTTTCATAACACCTTTCACCTGACTGGGACCCTTATATGATAGGGCCACATTCTCCTCTCCCTTCTCACTCTTCATGAACTTGTTGCTGCTACTATTGATGGTGCTCTTTACAATATCTTGCCTCAACTCCTCCTATTAAGTAGCAGTGAAATTCTGAGTACAATTTATGGAAGCCCAACTGGCATTCCAAACAATAAGAAAAAAATCTAGCCAAAATTATGTAAGGGAATTTCCCTTCCTCCACAAGCAACCCGACACAACTTGCCTCAAAAACACATTCTCTTGAACCCTCTTCATAGGCTTCTACGCAGTGCTTGCATAGAGCCTTAGACGTCTAGTCTAGAATTGGCTCTGATCAAGACGTTCTGGGGATAATTTGGCAAAGCAAGGATGCCAAACATTAGGATTATTTTTAGGCCAACTCATAGGTGTATTTATACAACCAAAATGCCAGTTAATTCTATTAGGCCACAGGCTCCTGTAGGTGGGTTTCTATTCTAACCCATAAATCCCGCTCGAAAAATAGGTATTTTATATATTTTTTCAATTTGAAAAAGCTCTATGTTGGAAGGCTTCATAAGAGTTGTGTACATATGCAATTTTATGGCAGACATAGTGCACACATATTTTGAAATTTTCATTTTTAAGATAAGGATAGATTTGCAAGGGAAAAGGGATCTTCCCAACCAATCAAGAGCATTTGATAGATAAGAGTGGCAAAATATGCTTTAACACAAACCCTCTTAAGTTAGTTCTAATTGTGAATGTATTATGAGGGTGGGAAATGTGGTATTTTAGATAGTGAAGTGATATATGATACTTCTAATCTTTTCACGATTTTATAATTACAATGGATTACTAGTCTCTTTTATTAGCTAGAAATCATAACCCTTTAATAATATATTCTATGTAACTATTCCATATGCATTTGACAACCTCTTTAGTATTTAATTATGGATTATGTAACTAGGATGATATCTATGTAATTATGAATTGAGTAATTATGTATTTAATTATTCTATTATATTTGGTATAAGTATGTTATGTTGTAAGTATATGGTATGTATATGCTATTTTTGTTGAAATTAGGAGTTTTCTAATTGATTTTTGCCAATGATAGTTTCATATGTGATATATATAACAAATAATCTTTTAGATCAACATTATCTAAATAAATACCTTAAATTGAAGAGGAAAGTAGGGCTTAATATTCAATTAGAAAATGTTGTTAAATATGAGGCTTGAATACATCATAATCAAGACTTTAACATGCATCCGAGGAATACTAGAGGGACACTAAAAATTCTCGTTGTAACAAAATCCACATTTCATGTGGTTACACTAAATGAACGAGAAATTCATGTTTGAAGAGGATGAATTTATTCATTGCATGAGTTTGTGGATTTTCCTATGTTTTCTTGATCCAAGAAGATTAAGTTGTATGTATTTACTTGATTTCATTTTTATACTTGCATCCATGGAGGAATAAGGAAACTATAACTCTAGATTATGCTTAATACCCCTATAGGAATTGGTGTTGAAAGAGAACATACTAGCTTGGCCCTTGCACTAGTGGGAAGAGAGGGCGGAGGTGTTCTAACAACACAATACTGGAGGATTTTAATGTTTGTCACTTCTTGGAAGAACCATATATTATGTACAATTTCATTGATTTAATTCACAAATATTATCCCATATTCAAGCTCATTTATAGTCCTATTAATTTCCTCCCTCCTCTCCTACATTGGTTGAAGTTTATGCAATGCCTTTCATTGTTCATTTTCATGCATTTCCAATTGAGATTTTTTTCTTCATCTTCCTTTCCCTTTCTCTTTGAATCCATTTCTACTTGTGTTTTCCTACTACAACAATCATTGTTTCCCTCTTCACAATTTCTAGATCCTTATGTTTCAATTTCATAATCTCCTTTTTATTTTACTCTACGTCAACAAAGAGTGTGATGTAATCCTTTGAAACTAGTAACTCTAAGCTCCAACATATTCTAGAGAAATATTATGATCTTCTTGTATTTTACCTAACACTCCCTCCAACCATAGGTTTATGAAATATATGATCATTGGTTCAATGCTTCCCTAAATATGAGGATGATCTAGGAATTGTGATTCTTCTTCATTAGCCTCTTTATCTAGTTCTTAACTTCCACCATCCACATAATAATGGATAATTTCTTTGTTGAGTTAAATATTGAATCGATCAGAGTCGAAGATAATAGTTATTTATGGATTTACCAATCGCGGTTTATGAGGCTATAATTTTGATAATCCAAGTTTTTTGCTATGGTATTTGATGTAATATCATTCGTTTAATTGTTTTAGAACTCCATTGTAAGGTGCATTGATTCATTGATTTTTCTCTCAGTTTGGCCAAGGTTAATAAATCTATTATGTGTTGGTTTTCCCAATTTAATGTTCTAAGATAAATCATGGTGTCCTATGTGCTTATCTTATGTTATTTATCTATTTTTATATTTAATATGTGGTATCAGAGGTAGGATTGGATTGATGTATCAAAGCTAGATAAACATGGACTGTCCAATGAGAGTGGTTTGATGCAATATCCACAAAGGCATAAATAAGCTAATACATGTCCAGAGTGAAGCATGTGTGTAAAGATAAACAATTTTTTTGGCCTGAAGGTGGTGCACCAAGATGTGATTGGAAGTCTCTATAATAGGCCATGCATTATATGAGCCGTGAAACATTCCCTTTACAAGATACAATGTTTCCATGTAATTTGTGAAGGTGAATGAATATAGAAAAATGTGAGGAAAGAAGTAGGTAGATAATTCTTGAAATAATAAAATTGTAATATTTTTATGGAGCTAATTTTATTCTTAACATGTAGAAGGGCATATGGTTGTAAGGCCTATTTAGGCATGTGCACCCCTAGTTTGAATTTCACTGGTAATGTTAGGGTCTTACCATAATCCCATTACTTAGATACTTTATTAATATATGATGCCACCATCCTTGAATGAGGCCCAATGAATAGCTAGTTAATAGTCCTTTATTGTAAAAATAATCTCTTCTATAAATTACGCCAAAATGGGTTGGTTAACCCTCATTATCAGGTGTTGATAGGTAGATAAGGTTTTATATGCATAGATATATATAGAGTACAAGGTTATGTATATTTTGTCAAGAACTATCACTATATTTGGAGAAAATACTCTTCAGGGTTGCCCCTTTGTAGATGCATGTGAACATAACTCTTTATTTTTTATTCTCATTGTGATATTTCCTAGGGTTTATCTCTCCTTTTCTCTTGTTTTATTTCTTTTCACTATATTTTGTGTAAATTACACTACAAGTGGTATCACATCTCTTTATTGGGCATGAGGTGGGAGAATTGCTTTTTATTTTTGCCAAATTTCGACAAAGAAAGTGGATGGAAGAATTCAACTAGATATTTGAAGCTTTATATAAATATTTCTTTTTGAAATGAATTCCTCTTGAAAAAATACTACAATACAAGAAATCCTCTTAGATTTTCAATTGGTCCTTGACAAACATCATTAAGCATTTGAAACAACATAGGGTTTAACTCCTTCTTGAGGAGAGCATGACCATGGCATTCCCTTTATTCCAGGAAGTTAACCATCAAATGTACATCCTTATTGACACCCTTTCGCACAAAAGAATGAAATGTAAAATATCATCTAGGAATTTCTAGAGGCATTGGTCATATGTCCTAATATGATCCCTTACTCATCACTAGTATTTATGGTGTTAAAGAAGGAAGGCACTTGGTGCATGTGTCCTAATTTTAGGGTTCTCAATAAAGTGATGATGAAGGATGAATTTCCCATCACAATTATTAATAATCTTCTAGATGAACTTAATGGAAAAAAGTTGTTGAATAAAATTAAACTATGTTCAGGATACCACCAAATCAAGATGAAAGAGATAAACATCCCTAAGATAACTTTCAAACATGGAGGTCATTATGAGTTTCTAGTGATGTCTTTCAATATTTTAAATGCTCCATCCACCTTCTAGTGCCTTATGATCATGATGTTCAAACTATTCCTATGCAAGTTTGTGTTGGTCTTTGATGAACCCCTATTATGGAATTTTTTTGCACCATTTTGGCTCTTGACATACCCTTTTACTTAACTTTTCCTATGTTTCCCTTTATTTTTGTGCTCAAAGTAACTTTTGACTAAAGGTATTAATTAGCTATATTGAATCATCTCTAGTTGACTATAAATTAATATCTAGAGTCATTTTGATACTTACTATGGATTGGAAGCATTGCAACTCTTTTACAACACAAGGATCCAACATAGTAATTGGGTTATAAGAAATACATATGGATCCCACATCATAATCATGACTAGGATGTGTGAAAGCTACATGAAACCTATAACACATCCACAACTAAGTTTCCAAGAGATTTGAAGAATTGTTATCACTAATTGCATAACAAAAGTCACATGAATTTCCAATCTAGACACAAGGAAATAATGCTTAATGAAAAATCAGACCATGATGCATGAAGGAATATTGTTAAGGTAAGATACAAGTTCTTCTGTACCAATGAGAATCTTCCTAAATATGCCAAAAACATTCATACATAAAATTGGTTAAATAATTAAGAAGAAGTTAAACCCAAGTTGGAAAATCAATGAATGCTTCATGTTAGAACCATTTGTGTAATATTAAGGCCTTAGATTAGTCTAATGAAAGGTTGTAATATAAGAAGCATGCCACCTCTGTCAGAGGGAGAGAAAATTGTTGGGTGTGTGTTATATTCTTTCCACGACTAGTCACATGCGTGAGGTGGGTCACAGGGGGGGTGCACCCCCCCTTGTTGGGGGATTTCAGGGGGGCGGTAGCCCCCCTGCATGGGGTCCGAGGCAATGCCCTGAGAAAAATAATTTGGATATGATATTAGGTGGGTGAACCTACCTCTGGTTTTGTGCATGGGTTTTGCACATGGTTTTCGACATGATGGTTTTCTGCACATGGTATTTTGTAGATTCAGTCAAGGGAACTATGGTTAATCTCTAATCTAGGATTAATGAATTGGGGTTTATAAATGCTTCAACATGTATATATATGTATTGTAACACTGAAAGGAACATAATGAAAAATCAATCAAATAGTCTCAGTTTTGGGATCCAGGAGAAAACTTTTGTGTATTTATTTTGTGTTTCTCGCCATTGTATATTTTCTGTTTTCTAAGAATTCATTTGCAGGTAATTTTTGTACAGGGTTAAAACCTACAAAAATTGTGTTATAATATTGTTGCATGTAATTTGATTTCTAAATAATGCAAAGACTTGTATCAATAGTTTCTAACATTCTATCAATGTGAATGTCGATTTAATTAATTGTTGCCTTTCTCTTTCAACATCTTGTCTTAGGAGGCAAGCCCCCCTCCTAAGGAAGGTATTGTTATAACTTTAGCAAGTCATGTAGATTAGTTTCCAGTTCCTTTACAAAGTTTGGTTAACAAATCCATGTTGCAGGTTACAATTATTTCATCGGTGTTTAATTTATTTTAGTGTGGTTAACAAATTTTTGTTTTAGGTTACATTTATTATGTAAGTGCTTAATTCAAATTCTAAAATTCCATCAGTAGTGTTATTTGAGAATGATTGTTTAACTATTTCATGATTTTCTGAAACATTGCAACTGCAGTAGGTTTTGATTATGAATTTATTTTCATGACAAGTTAACTAGTTTTACACAACTAGCACAATTTTCTCTGAGAAAGTAGAAGGATATTTATTATTTTTAAGTTATTTTAAGGACATTTATGCATTGGTGTGATTCTAGAAAGAAAAAAACACAAATCCCTAAGATGAGTATTAATGCAATCATAAATTAAGTATCAAACATTGGTCACTTGGAAAGTTTGTAGCATTTCCTTTCTTATATATAAGAGTGATTTGTTTCCTTTCCTATAGAATGATTGATTTTAATTCCACCAAGTGTCATTTATTCTTGTAAGAGTGTTTTCCATTTATGCAAGTGTGTTTTATTCCTCTAAGAGTGACTTTGGTTCCTACCAGTGTAATTATAAATATACAAAGAGTGATTTCAATTCCTGTAAAGTGTGCTTTCAATTCTTGTACATGTGAAATTTAATTCCAGCAAGTGTGAAATCTACTTTTAGTTTGAGTGATTCATAGCTTAGCATCTAACTAACAATTCTTTTACTAGAACTTGAAGTTTATCTCTTAGTAACCTTGCTAATATACATTCATAGTGTTTTTATAATTGTCATTCTTGTAACTACAAATAAAACACCAAGTCATTGTATGAATGATTGTTTTATGCATATACAATGCATGATAATACACAAATCCCATATGAGCCCTATGTTGACAATTAAATGTGAAATCCCTCTAGCTACCTCTTTGAGAAATTGTAAGCATTCCCTCTATTTACCTCTTTGAGAAATTGGAAGAATAATTAGAGAATCTATCATTTTTGACACCATTGTTAGGGAACTATCAAAGGCATGAGGGTGTTCTTGCATTAACTTGGTAGGGTATATGTAATGGGTCATAAAATGAAGAGGTGAAGAGGTTGTGAGATGCATTAAAACGAATTGTTACATAACAAATATATTATGACCTTCTTGCATTATTTGAAAAAGATATATGTCTATTCTTTTGCCAAGGTTTTGTGTAGATAAAATGTTGTTTGATACATGAATATAAATAGGGATTCAAAAGGAAGATTCAATAATACAAAACCCTAAAATATACTAGCCATGTAGGGAAATTAACCAAGGAAGGAGGTTTAAAGAATACTTATCTACAAGGAAGGAAATCGACAAACAACACCTAAACAAGAAAGGACACACAACATCTATCATCTATATAGTAAAACTAGCAGATCCATTAAAAGAAGTTTCTCCCTAAGCATAAGAAGAAATTATGCTCCCAACAAAAGGCTTAGCCAAGATAAAGGAGATGCTTAGTAGGAAACCAACGAAGGGAACCCAATTGAGGAATTAGTAGAGACACCATCATCTATAACATCCATATTTAATTGTAAACGATTTTGTGACTACATGGTACGAGAAGGAGAAAGGATTGTTAATAAGGATATTATCACTATTGAATTTATGATTAGGGATCGAGAGGAAGTGAAGTAAATGAAGAATATCCCTCATTCAACCCTACCCTATTTTTATGGTATGATAGAAAACGACCCAAATACAATTTTGTTTACATTTGATGTCCTATACTGAAACTATCATTATGTATTTGATGCTAAAAATTGAAGCTATTCCTTGGTACTCTAAAGGGTGTTACATTGAGATGTTTTATGGGCCTAAGAGGAAACAACATTGTGTTAGAAACATGTGTGAAAATAGATAGATTATTGATAAGCATGTTATACATTTTATTAAATGATACACATATAAATACATTAGATTATGACCCATGGTTTCATATTCCAAGAAGTCTCTTGGAATTCACATGACTCTTAAACTTCACTTGTGGCTTCTTATCTTAAACACAATTGGATTCCAAATTTACATAATCCTTAAGGATTATGTTTCCTACATTACCCCCTTATTTTGAAGGGTCAAGTGTGAGTCGAAGAAGAGAGATAAAATATTAAGGTAAATAATAGATAAGACCATAAACCAATAGGGTTGCAAAAGCCAAAGTATTCTATCAATCGTGGTTTAAGGTTGACCACTAACTCTAGAACTTGGCTCAAATTAGTTCCTAGAATAATTTTAATATGGCTAGAAGATGATGTATTCTATGAAATTTAAGTGCTCCCTCATGATGGTTTAAACTATTGGAATGGTGGTTTGAACATGACCACAAATTTTTATCTAGAATAAGCAGTAAATCTTTTACTAAGTGTTGGTTTTTGATGGAGGACCACAAACCAATTGGCGGTTTTTGGATGACCACAAACCAAATCATGCTCATGGAACATGAGTGTGTTCCTGGCTACAATTCTTACTCCAGTTCTAGGATTTGGTTGCTCACTCTTGTTCTCATTGTGACTCCAGCTAACATGATATGGATTTGGAACTATTAGTTCAAAATCAATTCACCCTCCCCCCTCCCCCATAAGATATAAGACGAGAAGATGAAAATATCTCCATTGCAAGATGTGTCAATACTTGAGAATGAGTTTTATTACATGATTGATATATCTTCTTGGTTGTTGAATGTCATTGGCACAAAGCAATCCATCCAAGGTGAATCTTTGCTCTTGTAGGATTCTTGTGTCTAGAACATTTGTATATATGATGAGTATGTTTTCCACAATGTTCACAAGGGTGAAGATCAAAATCTATGGCAATGCTAAACGTTTTAGGATCCTAAGTTTAAGTGGAGAAAGTGAAGATGAGTTTTCTTGAAGAAACTTGACACTCTGAAATTGGATTAGTTTGGAGTGGTCTTGAATGTGAAAGGTCACTTCCTTTTCATATCCAAGACCAATTTTGTACTTTTTGTTGACTTCTTCCCAAGTTCTAATGATGTGATTGGGAGGTGCAAGCTAAACTTTTGCATCTCCATTTAAATATTCTCTTGAAGTGGCATCATTGATTTGATTAAGTGTTGGCTCTTGATGGGAACCAATCTCAAATACATAACTATTCTGAACAAAAACTAGTCCAAAATGTTTATTCATTTGTTGAATTTCACATTGTTTAAGTCGTGATTAGAGTTTAAGAAAATCAATCTTGTCCCATGGATCTTGTAAATAGGTTTGAATATCTATGAGAATGGTTTTGTCAATTTTGACTGTGTTGTCAACAATGGAAAATATTAAATTATTTTGATATAGGTTGTATAAGGAATTAAATGAAAGGAAAAAAAATGGAAAACATACACAGAGAAATATAGTAGAGAGAATAGTAATATAGTGAAAACCCAATTGATAAATGAAATAACATAATATTGTAGAACTTAAACTAGCTAGGATGGCGGTAGCTATCTATGAAGGGAGAGAAATGGAAACTACACACATTCACAAAATTATATCACAAGAGGTCGAAAGAATAACCTTTTAACATAAACAAAGAAACCTAGAGGTCCAAACTCAAAACCCTAGAAGATGAAGCACCAAAAATTTTGCAGTCCTCGAGGTGGTTAGTTGGTACATTAACTTACCAAGGATGCAACTTATGCATTCAATGTTCATTTGGGGTGCACAATAGCCCTTTGGAAAGAAAAAAATTTAATTATTACAACAATTAGTTGGGGATAGCATATTTATTAAAATCATCGGTCCCCCAAATGGCCAACAACATTATTTTGGGCCTGAAAATTTCCTCCAAAGTTTGGGGCCCTAAAAGCCATAGAAAAATGTGCAAGAACATAAAGAACCATTGAGTTAGTGGAAGAGGTGGGTGGATACTAATATCCACCTAGATTAGTATTCCTCCCTTAGGAAGAAACAATATCCATTGCATCAATTTCCCTCATTATATGGGGAAACTTCTGTTGATATTGGCTCCTGGTGAGCCACTTGCCTTGGTGAAGAATTTTCCTTGTTTTGACAACCTATTAGAGTTGTATGTTTTGTTGACGGGTATCCTCTGTCCTGGTGTTGATGATTCGAGCCAATATATCTTGTTTAATGTAGTAGGGATTGAGTTCTATGGGGCCCAATTTCTCTACTACTTCTAAGGTATCCAACATAGGTGGAAAATATGGTCAAAGCAACTCCATATTAGATACTCAGTACAAGCTAAGGAAAGGGGGAATACTCAATTCCAAAGAATATTCACTCATAGCCTTTGTGATTGTGTATGTCGCATATCAGAGTGGTATAAGCTTCCTAAGGGGGGATATGAGGCACTCTTTCTGTAAATACAACTAGCCCTGATCACCAACCTAAAACTTGTATGGAACACGATGTTGGTCATGTTGTCAGTTGTACTTGGCATTGGATTTCTGTAGGATATCATGATCTTGTTTTGGAGATGTTAGATTTGTTCCACAAATTTTGTCACTTTATATTCCTGAGCTTGAGCATGGGAAGACTCTATGGTGAATATATAATGGGAAGCACTACATCAATCATGACTAATGGTTAGAACCTTAAGCACACCTAAAAATGAATGTAGCTAATAGATCTATGGAGGGCTCTATTATAGCTATGTTGAACATATGGAAGGCTTTCATTCCACGTGCATGTATGATTTGAGTTGTACATGAGCAAGATACGCAAAATCATCCCATTGACCACTTCTAGTTGTCCATTTGTTTGGGGATGAGAGGTGATTGATTTGATCAACTTGATATCCATTAGAGACCATATGTTGGACCAAAATATATTAAGGACCCTGCTATCCATTTATGAAATAACGGTTCTAGGTATCCTAAAATGAACATGAACATGCTCAAAAAAGAGTTTAGTAATGGATTTAACTATGGTGCTCTTCTTGCACAATGCCACAATGGCCATCTTAGGGAACCGATCAACAACCACAAACACACAATCATTACTATGCTCGGTGGAAGGTAAAATTCAAATGTAATCCATGGAGACTAACTCCCAAGAATTTTCAAGGTAGATATATGGGTGTACAACCCCTTCTTCTTGGTGGCAAATTTATCAATGGCACAGATGGTGAACAATCTAATATATCGGTGGACATCTTGTCAAAGCTTTGGCTAGTAGAAATATTCTAAAGTACTACTACTATCTTCTCCACACAAAAATTCCTTTCCATCTGACTATAATGTGTTTCCAAAATTATCTTTGGATTCTCACTTGAAGGAACACAAGTGACCCAAGCAACACAATAAAAATTCTCATAGGAGGAAGTATGGAACTTATTTACTAGTGATCAACATCTAGTATGTAGCAAAAAAGTCATGCTCACTATTTTAAAATTGTGGCCACTTGAAGGTTTTATTTCCACAAGCGTTAAAAATCTTGGTTAGTTCCACAACCAAAAACTTTAGTTTTTCTCCACTCTTGGTCACTTGACTTACGAGCCAAGCGATATAAGAGAAACCCAATACAAAAATTCAATAGAATATAGAAGGGCCCAAGAATATACAAATCTCTAATGGGGTCATCGGGGTTGAACAATCATGGATGACTTGGATCTTGGATGGGTCCACATGCACCCCATGCTCATCCACAATGTATCCCAAACACTGAATTCACTACATGCCAAATGATCATTTCTCTAGATTGGCATACAACTTGTGTTGACACATGGTGCTCAAGACCTATTGAATGTGTTGTAAATGATCTTCCCATTTTCTACTAAATATGAGGATTTCGTCCAAATATATAACCATAAAAGAGTTTGTGAACAACCACAAGGTATCGTCCATCATCCTCATAAACATTGCTAGAGAATTAGTCAAGCCAAAGGGCATGACCAACCACTCAAAAGGGATTTATATGGAAAATAGATAGTAATGGATCTTGAAGGTTGGTTCAAGAGGGACAAGATCACCTCTCATTGAAGATAAGTTCTTTTCAATTTATGATGCTTCTTTATGTCCTTACTTTTGTTTAGACTTATTGATCTGATTATTGTTTGATCATTACTTCCTGCATATATATATATATATTTGAGTATTCGGATGCTCCTAACCTCCTTTACAAGATGTGATAAGTATATCCTTCTTGAGGATCATTTGAAAGATGGCTAGTGCAAGAAGAGAAGAACTAGCAAACGAGGCACCTAACGAAAAGGTGACAAAGTGCTACAAGCTGCCTATGTAAAATGAGAAGGTGCACATGTATTTGAATACTACAAGGTATGCATGGTATATTGCTTCAAAGTTACGTTTCAGCTGCAGCATTGGATGGTAAGGCAAGCCCTAAGGTATGATGAGAATGTCTCTTTCACAAATGGCCCATGCATATGAAAGTGATTTGAATTCATGGTTCTTATGAGGAAATGATGTACTTGGTATTGAAAAAGTATGTTACTTCTTAGACATGATGAATTTCTTGATACTTAATATTGATATTTGATATAGTGGTATACTTGATGTCTCGCTAAGATATATAATATTGTATATCTTGATTCCATAAATAAGGTTAGCACCTTGATTCTAATGGATGGTACTTGATATTGTTGATATTGTTTGTGAAAAGAATGGTAGTCATGATGATAGAAGTGTAACAATGAGATTGATATTCAGGATCTTTAGTTGACCATTGAATTCCTTGACTAGATGGATTGAGTGGATTAAGTGATGTGACAAAGAAGTAATGTTGTGATCATGATTCTTGAAGTATACTTCTACTAGCTATTTGACACTAACCCTTTATGGAAGAATGAGGTCATGATGTAATGGTGGAGTAGTCGCTGCTAACATATGTGACCATGATGAATATGTGATATAGTCTGACTTAATGATCTAACAGATTTGTTGATGCATGATATAATTATAGACAAGTTGATGACTTTAATAAACATGACTGAAGTGGATTCCCATTCAGAGGGAGAATCTCTCCATAAGATCCTTACTCATATTATATGTATAAAATATTATTTACTGCTGAAATATGATTTATGGGCATGAATAGATGAATATCTGACATTGTTGGTATGCAGCAAAGTTTTAACAAAAGAAAAGGGAGTTTTCCCTTACTCTAAGCCTCATTCACACAAAATTAGGCTTACGGGTGTGACTGAAGCCTCCCAATCGCATAGAGGAAGGCCCATGGGTCTAACTATGCCTACAGGACACAAAAATGAAGTTTTGTGCATGAAATTAGATATGCACTTGAAGGATGTCAGCCCTATAGATGTGGAGTAGACAACAAAAATATTTGTTAGGAGGAAATTTTGAATGTTTACTATAATATGAATATATAGACTGATCTTGTGTTTGCAAGTGACCAGGACATGCATATAGATATGTCATTATGATTGAAGTTTGCATTGTAAGAGTTTGACATGATTTGGTTGATTGATGTAGATGAGCTGTGTTTGGAGTTTTGACATGATAATGACTTAGAACTTTGACTTGATGTTGAGATATATTTTGGACTATAGATCTCTCTATGATAACAAATTTTGGATTTGAACTAATGACTAATGATTTGATTTGACAATTGATGATTTTCCTTGATAACAATGCTATATGGACATAATTCCAGTGACTAATATTGGTATTCGATAATGGTTTTGTATTGGACTCCTTGTTCTTAACACAATGGTTGAAGTATGGACAATTGTGATTCAGTATGAATTTGTGTCACAATGGATGGAACCTGCATGAATTATTCTTGGTGTATGCATTTGCATCTAGTGACTTGTATTATGACCATGAGGATGACTTGATGAAGTTTGGTTTGATATTGCTTATAACAACTTGTTGGTGTCACAATATATGAAGTCATGACTTGATGAGAGCTCCATTTGTCACATGATCTAAAGAATTTCATACAAATGATATTGTTAAGTTTGATATTAGTTTTAATCTGACAACATTCATTTGTGTAAGGCTAAGCATATTGCTTTGATAAATTGTTATGTTTGCAAACAAATTTGTATGAAGCAAGCTCCTTGATCTAGTTATGTTTGCATTGACAGTCATAAGGGGGGTATTAATCATAATCTAGAGCTATAGGAATTGGTGTTTAAAGAGAACATACCAGATTGGCCCTTGCACTAGTGGGAAGAGAAGGTGGGAGTGTTCTAACAACACAATAGTGGAGGATTTTAATGTTTGTCACTTCTTGGAAGAATCATATATTCTATACAATTTCATTGATTTAATTCACAAATATTCTCCCATATTCAAGCTCATTTATAGTCCTATTAATTTCCTCCCTCCTCTCCTACGTTGGTTGAAGTTTATGCAATGCCTTTCATTATTCATTTTCATGCATTTCCAATCGAGATTTTTTTTTTGTTCTTCCTTTTCCTTTCCCTTTGAATCCATTTCTACTTGTGTTGTCCTACTACAACAATCATTGTTTCCCTCTTCACAATTTCTAGATCCTTATGTTTCAATTTCATAATGTCCTTTTTATTTTACTCTACCTCAACAAAGAGTGTGATGTAATCCTTTGAAACTAGTAACTCTAAGCTCCTACATATTCTAAAGAAATATTATGATCTTCTTGTTATTTTATCAAAAACTCCCTCCAATCATAGGTTTATGAAATGTATGATCATTGGTTCAATGCTTCACTAAATATGAGGACGATCTAGGAGTTGTGATTCTTCTTCATTAGCCTCTTGATCTAGTTCTTACTTTCCACCATCCACATAATAATGGATAATTTCTTTATTGAGTTAAATATTGAATCGACCAGAGTTGAAGATAATAGTTATTTATGGATTTACCAATGGTGGTTATGAGCCTATGGTTTTGATAACCGAAGTTTTTTCCCATGGTATTTGATGTAATATAATTCATTTAATTGTTTTATAACTCCATTGTAATATGCCTTGATTCATTTATTTTTCTCTCAGTTTGGCCAAGATTAATAAATCTATTATGTGTTGGTTTTCCCAATTTAATGTTCTAAGATAAATCATGGTGTCCTATGTGCTTGATATTTTATGTTGTGCTTATCTTATGTTATTTATCTCTTTTGATATTTAATATGTGGTATCAGAGGTAGGATTGGATTGATGGAACAAAGCTAGATAAACATGGACTCTCTAGTGAGAGTGGTCTGATGCAATATCCACAAAGGCATAGATAAGCTAATACATGTCCAGAGTGAAGCATGTGTGTAATATAAACACTTTTTTGGCCTGAATGTGGTGCACCAAGATGTGATTGGAAGTCTCTACAATAGGCCATGCATTATATGATCCATGAAACATTCCCTTTACAAGATACAGTGTTTTCATGTAATTTGTGAAGGTGAATGAATATAGAAAAATGAAAGGAAATAAATACGTAGATAATTCTTGAAATAATATAGTTGTAATATTTTTATGGAGTTAATTTTATTCTTCACATGTAGAAGGGCATATTATGGTTGTAAGGCCTATTTAGGCATGTGTAACCCTAGTTTGAATTTCACTGGTAATGTTAGGGTCTTACCATAATCCAATTACTTTGATACTTTATTAATATATGACGCCACCATCCTTGAATAAGGCCCATTGAATAACAAGTTAATAGTCCTTTATTGTAAAAATAATCCCTTCTATTAATTAGGTCGAAATGGGTTGGTTTGCCCTCATTATAAGGTGTTGATATGTAGATAAGATTATATATGTATAGATATATATAGAGTACAAGGTTATGTATATTTTGTCAATAACTATCACTATATTTGGAGAAAATACTCTTCGGAGTTGCCCCTTTGTAAATGCATGTGAACATAACTCTTTATTTTGTATTCTCATTGTGATATTTCCTAGGGTTTATCTCTCCTTTTCTCTTGTTTTATTTATTTTTTCACTATATTTTGTGTAAATTACACTACAAGTGGTATCACATATCTTTCTTGGGCATGAGGTGGGAGAATTGTTTTTCATTTTTGCCAAATTTTGACAAAGAAAGTGGTTGGAAGAATTCAACTAAATCTTTGAAGCTTTATATAAATAAATTTTTTTATAATGAATTCCTCTTGAAAAAACACTACAATACAAGAAATCCTCTTACATTCGCAATTGGTCCTTAACAAACATCATTAAGCATTTGAAACACGAGAGGGTTTAACTCCTTGAGGAGAACATGACCATGGCATTCCCTGGATTCCAGGAAGTTAACCATCAAATGTACATTGACACCCTTTCACACAAAAGAATTAAATCGAAAATATCATCTAGGAATTTCTAGAGGCATTGGTCATATGTCCCAATATGATCCCTCACTCATCACTAGTATTTATGGCATTAAAGAAGGAAGGCACTTGGTTCATGTGTCCTAATTTTAGGGTTCTCAATAAAGTGATGATCAAGGACAAATTTCCCATCACAATTATCAATAATCTTCTAGATGAACTTAATGGGGAAAAGTTTTTCAATAAAATTAAACTATGTTCAAGATACCACCAAATCAAGATGAAAGAGATAAACATCCCTCAGATAACTTTCAAACATGGAGTTCATTATGAGTTTCTAGTGATGCCTTTTAATATTTGAAATTCTCCATCCACCTTCTAGTGCCTTATGAACATGTTGTTCAAACTATTCCTATTCAAGTTTGTGTTGGTCTTTGACGAACCCCTGGTATGGAATTTTTTTGCACCATTTTGGCTCTCCTCAACATACCCTTTTACTTAACTTTTCCTATGTTTTCCTTAATTTTTGTGCTCAAACTAACTTTTGACATAAAGGTATTAATTAGCTATATTTTATCATCTTTGGTTGACTATTAAGTAATATCTAGAGTCATTTTGATACTTACTATGGATCGAAAGCATTACAACTCGTTTACAACAAAAGGATCCAACATAGTAATTGGGTTATAAGAAAGACATATGGATCCCACAACATAATCATGACTAGGATTTGTGAAAGCTACATGAAGCCTATAACACATCCACAACTAAGTTTTCAAGAGATTTGAGGAATTATTATCACTAATTGCATAGCAAAAGTCACATGAATTTCCAATCTATACATAAAGAAATAATGCTTAATGATAAATCAGACCGTGATGCATGAAGGAATATTGTTAAGGTAAGATACAAGTCCTTGTGTACCAATGAGAATCTTCCAAAATATGCTAGAAAGATTCATACATAAAATTGGTTAAATAATTAAGAAGCAGTTAATCTCAAGATGGAAAATCAATGAATGCTTCATGTTAGAACCATTTGTGTAATATTAAGGCCTTAGATTAGTCTAATAAAAGGTTTTAATATAAGAAGCATGCCACCTCTGTCAGAGGGAGAGAAAATTTTTGGGTGTATGTTATATTCTTTCCATGACTAGTCACATGTGTGAGGGGGGTCACAAGGGGGTGCACCCACCCACCCCACCCCCCCTTGTCGGGGGGTTTAGGGGGTAGTAGCCCCCTTGCATAGGGTCCAGGGCAGTGTCATGGGAAAAATAATTTGGACTCCATATTAGGTGGGCGGACCTACCTATGGTTTTGTGCATGGGGTTTGCACATGGTTTTGGGCATGATGGTTTTCTGCCCATGGTATTTTGTAGATATAGTCAAGGGGACTATGGTTAATTTATAATCCAACATTAATGAAATAGGGTTTATAAATGTTTCAACATGTATATATATGTATTGTAACATTGAAAGGAACATAATGAAAAATCAATCGAGTAGTCCGGGTTTTGGGATCCAGGGGAAAATCTCTCTGTATTTATTTTGTATTTCTTTCCATTCTATAATTTTTTTTTTTTAAGAATTTGTTTGCAGGTAATTTATGTACATGATTAAACCTACAAAAAATGTGTTATATTATTGTTGCATGTAAATTGATTTCTAAATAATACAAAGACTTGTATCAGCAGTTGCTAACATTCTATCAATGTGAATGTGGATTTAATTAATTGTTTCCTTTCTCTTTCAACATCTTGTCTCAGGAGGCAAGCCCCCTCCCAAGGAAGGTACTGTTATAAATTTAGCAAGGCATGTAGAGTAGTTTCCAGTTCCTTTACAAAGTTTGGTTAACAAATCCTTGTTGCAGGTTACAATTATTTCATGGGTGCTTAATTAATTTTAGTGTGGTTAATAAATTTTTGTTGCAGGTTACATTTATGATGTAAGTGTTTAATTCAAATTCTAAAATTCCATTAGTAGTGTTATTTGAGAACGATTGTTTAACTATTTCATGATTTTCTAAAACATTGCAACTGCAGTAGGTTTTGATTATGAATTTATTTTCATGACAAGTTAACTAGTTTTCCACAACTAGCACAATTTGCTCTGAGAAAGTAGAAGGATATTTATTATTTTAAAGTTATTTTAAGGAAATGTATGCCTTGGTGTGATTCTAGAAAAAAAACACAAATCCCTAAGATGAGTATTAACACAATCATAAATTAAGTATCAAACATTGGTCACTTGGAAAGTTTGTAGCATTTCCTTTCCTATATATAAGAGTGATTTATTTCCTTTCCTTATAGAATAATTGACTTTAATTCCAACAAGTTTCATTTATCCTTGTAAGAGTGTTTTCCATTTATACAAGTGTGGTTTATTCCTCTAAGAGTGACTTCGGTTCCTACCAATGTAATTCTAATTATACAAAGAGTGATTTCAATTCCTATAAAGTGTGCTTTCAATTCTTGTACATGTGAAATTTAATTCCAGCAATTGTGAAATCTACTTTTAGTCTGAGTGATTCATAGCTTAGAATCTAACTAACAATTATTTTACTATAAATTGAAGTTCATCTCTTAGTAACCTTGCTAACATACATTCATATTGTTTTTATAATTGCAATTCTTGTAACTACAACTAAAAAACCAAGTCATTGTATGCATGATTGTTTTCTGCATATACAGTGCATGATAATTCACAAATCCCATATGAGCCCTGTGTTGACAATTAAATGTGAAATCCCTCTAGCTACCTGTTGACAAGGTTAATCCTCTCCGCGGAAAAAGATGATCCCTCTAGCCCAATGAGTGGGTATAGCAACTGAAGTGACAATCAACTAGACATCTTCCTAGATTACAATTGAAAAGAAGAACGAAGGAGATGGCCTACCTCTTTCTGATGCTATTCCAATTTCCTTTGTTGAGGACCCTAAACCGCTTGTGTCACGGGCTTGTTCTTGCTTCTCACACTGTTTATGTACCTGCACACATGATCAAGACACAAGAAGGCATGCCAAAACAAACAGCAAATCCAATAACAACCTACTTAATTGATCAAGGAATGTCAAGCTAAATGATACATAAACATATACATTTTGGGAAGATGAACCAACAATTGTGTTTTATTAGAAAGTAAAGGGGAGATTACAACCAAAGCCTTGATGTTGATAGGCTCTCCTTGAGTGGTAATCCAAGTCCAAGCCAAGAACTCTCCAAGCACTCCTTCTCCAAGTCAAATTAATAGCCTCTAGGCACATTGTTAGCATAAGGGTGCAAATAGATATAGACCAACCATTTGGGAATGGGGGAGGATGAATTTATAGGCTGGGAAAGGGAGTTAGGACCTCTCCAAATATAGGATTAGGCCCTCATCTCAAGGAGGTAGCTCATACGGATAAGACAAAGAGGCCAAGTTGGGAGAATTCGACCTCATCTATGCGAAACAACCTCCAGCTCGTCGCTCTGGAAGCTTCTAGATCATGAAGCTTCTCATCCTCTTTGGGAAAATTACCTTTCTGGGATCATCGCGGATATGCAAGGGGAAATAACGATGCCATCGTTGGTCAAGTACAGTGCAACAAGCAATCATCACTGTTTTAAGCCTTATAAGAGCGATGATTCTCATTTTAGGGTTTTAAGAGCTATTTCTTCAGGGAAAGCTAAAGGCATTTTCCAATCAATGTCTTAGGAGGGATCTGAGTTGTATACATAAATGAGTACACAACATAATGGTCATGTTTCGGGAACTTTGGGGTGTGTCACAAGGAAGTGCAGGAGGTGTGAAAAAATATTGTGTAACATATGCCCCCTAAAGCATGAAGGCAGAATGAGGAGTGATGGCTGATATGCTTTACGAGCTTTTGGCATGGATGAGGAAACACACTGTCAGGAGACCTGAAAATCAAGGATGCATATACATATACATATCTGAGATAAAAACATTAATCTACGGCATGGGTGTAGCCATTTGGATGATTAAGACTATATGAAAAGATCCATGGTATGGGCGCAACCATCCAAATGAGAAGGACCATTCTAAAAATAAAGTCCAACGGTATGGTCACAGCCATTCGTATAGTAGAAACATGCGTATAATCATGAATAACATATAACTCCATACAGCCTAAGTCATACTAGACAAGACTCAGGGTCTTGCACTCCATCCCGGCCCGATCAAAGTATGAATCCTAACATGCGAATGAATGTGTTGAAGTTGAACATGCTAGAAAAACCACCTAATCACTGGCCAATGATGTGGACCGTTAACAGGTATGAGAGAAACCACCAATAATGAAAATGGCTCTCAAGGTACAACAATACATCTGTGAATGTGATAACGAAGTTGAAGTCGAACACTCGTGGAATCACTCGATCGAAAGCCAATGATGAAGAGTTGTTGTCAGATACGAAGAACTTGCCATTAAGGCATGCAAGCTCTAAGGTACTGAAGGGAGTTTCTAACTCATCTTCTTGGATAATGAGCTGAAGTCGACAGGAAGTGACCTGTCAAAGGAGGGCAATGATGAATCCCCCATCATCGACACGAAACAAGGAATAAAGTGGAATTATTTTCAAGACTAAAATAATGACTAAAAAAGGGTATAGGTAAATATTGAAGATTGGAATTCTCCTTAACACTGGTGACACGACTCTGGAGTGTGGCAACATTTGACTTGACATAGGGCTAAAGGTCATGATGACAATATGGAATAGTCAAATGAGAGGCAAAAATGGATCACCCAAAGCCGGGAGGACAAGTGACTGAGTGAGGATATCCCAAACCCGACACAAGGATAGAAAGAGTGTTGTGTTCAAGATTGACATGCTGCCTATACAAAGGATGTTTCATCTTCATTTCTCCCCCGCTATTTCTAGTGAGTACCCCAATTATTTTTATCACAAACTTGAAGGGGATAGCATATGCTTTTCATGTAAGTTCATTCTTTGAATGAATCCATCCTAGTAAGTTTTACAAGCCCTAGGAAGGAGAAGCTCGGCCTCATCATGGTGACGAGTCTTTTGTCGTAAAGTTTTAACGAGTCCGACATAAGAATAACTCGGTATCTTTTTCATATTTAGAGAGGTTGAAAAAGATACAAAAAATAAAACTGCATCATGTCCCTTTTTGTAATTTGTCTCTCGAATCTGAAAATCTAGAAAACAATATCCGAGAGAACCTCTTAACCATGTCGATGAAGGTATACCTTTCGTAAGTAGTCAATCTCAGCCCGAAAAAGGGATAAACGTATATTGAGGTGACGCCGATTCATTTACTTTAATGAGTTCAAAATGATAAGTACTCAACAATCTTTTTAGTTTTTGAGAGACAGAAAAGAGCTCAAAGATGACTTGAGGGGGAGTTCCTTTTTTGTTTCTTTAATGAGTCCGAAAAAGAGATAAAACAAAACTCACAAGAATCACTCAATAATGATCATTGTTCACTCGAAGGTACCTATAACTAGACAAAGAAACACACCCATCACGGATATCGAGAAAAATATGAAAATATTGAGAAAAATGACTTGCAAAACTTATAAATAACAAAAAGCAATTTTATTTTTACCATTTTACCATAGTAAGCTCTTAAAGTGCATTTGTGCCCTAATTTTCTCAATTTTCAAGTGGCCATTATGGGAGACCTAGAGTGCCATTTCGTGAACCATCTGCAATAGGTAAGAGGCCCATCCCTGTTCTTGTAGTTTATCACCTTTTTATTCATTTTAAACAGTGATTTATATGCTATAAGGGAGGATTTTTAATTTTTGGGCACCGACGATCATCGCGGGTATGATCATCAGACCCGCGATGATTGCGCTCAAACCCAAAGGTTCACTCAATGATATCGCTCTATTTGTAAAAATGGGTGCGATGGCGCCGAGGCGAAGTTTTTGGAAGAAAGACGCCCTTTTCAAATTTTTTTTATTTATTTTAATCCATGAAAAAAAATTCATTGGTGTTAAATGATGTTTTGCAGGAGATCATGGTTCTGGAATGGAAAGAAAGAGGTCATGACGCTGAAGACCACCAAGCAGCTTAGAATCCTGAATGCATAAACACTTCGAGGAATTGTGCGTTGCTAAAGTTCTTCAGGACCATAGGGTTAAGGGCCCAGATGGAATTGTTTCCTTATTTGATTAGTCTTTGGGATACAGATTGAGAGATCTTCATCATAAAAGGCCAGGAACTAGAACTTGAGGAGGCATATATCTACTTCATCATGGGATTGTTCCAAAGAGGAAAAGCGATCCAACTCTTTGGATCTCGCCCATGAGGTGAAGGTACGAGAATTCTAGTCCAGAGGCATTGTCCAGGTGTTGAAATGACCAACAGAGGGAAGGTGAAAATAGCAACAATCACCAACAACCTCATCTTGAGAACGACTTTGTTCACTATGGGGCGTGTATTTGGAACACAAGCCTTGCATGAAGCTTCAAAATCCTAGTTTCAGTATGCTATTGCGTGTTTTAATCCCACCATATTTAACTGGTGTGGAGGTCTTCTGGTAAATATTAAAAGACAACTAACCAAGGGGAAGCATGGATAGTTAGAGAAATTCGTGTTTGGATCAATACTGGTGACCTTCTTTTTAGAGCGAGTGCCCTTATTCTAGTATCAATGGGCAGAGGTACCAAATCCTGTCCCCCGAGATCCGAGAGTAGTGAGATGGAGTCAACTCATGCCTCAAGGAGGAACAGGTCAGCATATGCATTACCCACCATAATTTTCTGTTTGGCTAGAATTCCAACTACTCGTGGTAGATGACTATGCTTATGCTGGCACAAATTTCAGGTGGGATCCAGACCTACCTCTGCCACTAGGAGAGCAGTGGACTGATGCAGGTAAAAACTTGTCTTTTGGATTTTTTTTTCAAGTTTTATGCTTTTTTGTAAAAATATTAATTGAGACTCAACTTGTGATAAATGTACAGATGTGGGACTAGAAAGACCACTTGGAATGTCACTAATAGCATGACGAGTTTCTCATTAGATAGTGGGTGCAGATTACGAAGAAGGGCAAGACCCATTAGCTGAGATGGAGCGCAACCTGGAGGCGATAACTCGAGGAGTCCCAGAGTATGCCACTATTGATGAGGTTCCATTGTGTTGGCAGAGACACAGTGGGAGTATCTGCGAGATTGCATCGGCTATTAGGCTGAGTTATCAGAGCGGTCTCATGATATCATGAGCATTGTGCAAGCCAATAGCCTTTCTAGCTCTTTTACACATTTTGTAGGCTTTGAAAGCCAAATGTCCTAGAACACTTTATTTTTTGATATCTGGATGTAAACACTCTAACAGATGCAATATATATATATATAATATATATATATCTATATATATAATATATATATTAATATATATATATATATATATATATAGATATATATACATGTTTTATTGTCTACTTATGTGTCCATCATATCATCAGTTTTATAAATTATGCAAATGCTTCTCAAGAACAAAATTTGCTAATGCATCTGTTAATGTATTTAAATTACGTGGAATATGTTGATATGTGATGAAATCAAAATTCCTTTCTAGTAATCTAACACGTACATACATACGCAATATTTGTGGATTTATCACTTAGTAATGATTGTTTAATTGTAACACAACGATATGTGAATCGAACTTGACAACTAAATCCCTAATGCCAAGAGAAATTGCTATTGACAAGAGTTCAATGATTTCACTGTATTCAACAATATTATTAGTTGTTCGACCAAGGCATATACCTTGTAAGTTAATCAGCTCACCATTAGGGTCATAGAGTACCCATGCTGCAGAAGACAGGTTCCGTGTGCTACGACAAGCACGATTAGCAAAACCGACGTAATGGCTTGACGACATCTGCAAACCGAGTGGAACACAGGGTAAGCAAAAAAACACATGTCTGCAAAGCAAACAAACACACCAAAACTCAAAACGCACACTAATGAATTGACACACTAATGTACAAAATTCATTGCACAAATTTCACGCATAATACTTCTTCATATACAACCCATTGCGAGGTTGTGACATTGCATTTCCCTCATAATCACATAGCTTGTAGGCACCTTTTTGTAAGACATGCTTAATGATGTAGGGCCCATGCCACATGGGTTCGAACTTTCCTACTCCCAATTTATCATTGGCCTAATCATAAAGAAGGACCAAGTCGCCTTCAACAAAAGTGCGAGGAGAAACGGTTTGGTCAAAATGAGATTTGACACGTTTATTTTGAGCTTCAATGACTATCATAGCAATGTAATGAGCCTTGTCAAGCCTCTCAAGATACTGTATTCATTCCTCTTCAGACGAGGTTTTAAGAATTACTTCGATAACTAATTTGAGTGAAGGGATTGCACATTCGATTGGAAGAGTTGCCTCTAAACCATACATCGGCTGAAATGGAGTGAATCCAGTGGTCGTCTTAGTGGAAGTTATGTAAGCCTAGAGAGTTGAGAATATAATCAAATGCCAATCCTTTTTTTGCTTCCCAATGGTACACTGAAGCATAGTAATCAAAACTTTATTAATTGTTTCAACTTGGCCATTTGCTTGTGGATAATAAGGAGTTGGGCTATCATGACGAAGGTGCAACTAAGCAGTCATCTCTGCCATCATGTACTGACAAAAATGTAATCCATGGTCAGTTACAATGCCTTAACGAACACCAAAACGTGCTATGATGTGGTTAAAAAGGAATTGAGCAGCAATGGTACTGTCAACATTGTATGTAGGCATCACCTCGACCCATTTAGTAAAATAGTCGACGACAACAATTTTATAACCATGCCCCCCGGCCGAGCGAGGGTTACATGTCATGAAATCAATGTCCCATATAGAAAATGGGCCAACAATAACTATTGGGTGTAAGGGTGTGGGCGGGGCGTGTTGCTTGCGGTTGAAAATCTGGCATTCATGGCATGCTTGAACAACTAGAATACAATCTTTAAAGATAGAAGGTCAGAAATAACTGGCGTAGAGCATTTTCTGAGCGATGGTTGGTGGGCTCCAGTATTGCAGCAACAATGTTGCAACTCTTGAGACTCCCTTCTTTACTTTTATCAACCCGGTAGTTCGTAACAAACTTGGAAGCGACGGTGCTGTATGCACAAGTACTAGCTCTTGCCGTAGTTGTCACTTGGTCAGCTGGCACAAGTCTGCTAGGGGCTCAAGCCAACTTCTATGAGCTCTGAGAAGAAGCGTTATAACTGATGGATGGAAGCTAACTCGAAGGAAGCTAATCTATTTGCAGAAAGAAACTGAAAAGCTGAAAGCAAACACAAACCCTAGCAAACCCTAATTTTACCAGCTAGCTCTACTAATGCAAGAAAGAGGATGCAAGCTACTGGGAGAGATGCCATTGACTTCTAATAAGATGAAATGCATGTATCTAAGCTATGTCTACAACAAAATATGAAAGAACCATCTTTTTTGTATTTTTGAATAAGTTGTCAGAATTATCATGCATGCGGTTTAACTGTTTTTGACTGTGCAGAGGTAGATTGGTGAGAGGAAATGCTTGGAAGAGGTTGGGAAGGCTTAGAGAGGGCCTAAGGGGTCCCTAACACCCTTTAAGAGAGTTTCACAGAGTTTGGCTATCAAGAAACCTCATTCGTGAGCTTCTACAGGAAGTCTGCTGGGGTTCTACAGGATGTTCTAGAATTTCTACAGGATGTTTGTAATTTTCTACAGGATGTTCAGAAATGGGATTTTGGAGGATGGATGGAGGAAGAAAGATGAAGGAGTGGGTATGGAGGTGAGCTAGGTGTGTGAAGAGGTCCAGGGCTTGGGGAATGGAGATGAGGAGTGGCAATGATGGTGGGACTTGTCCAAGAGGCAATGGAGCAATGTGGCACAAGGATATGGGGAATTAGGGCAAAGTGAGCAAATGGCGAACGTGAGGCAAGAATCCATGTTAGGGAATGGAGAAGATGGGTTTGATGGAGTACGGGCAGAAAGAGAAATGGTACGGGTGCTCTGCAATTTGTTTTTCCAACTGAACCAACAAAGACTTGAAAGAAATCAAAGATTTAGTTATGCTAACCTAATCTGATCTAGCTAACAATAAAGAGACTGAACCGAAGTCTACTTGCAATGAAACCATGTATAACCACTATGCAACGAAGCAATCAAGAAGCTCAACATGTAACCAACTTCTACAAACAAAAATCAAACACTAATGGTTGCATGGGGAAGCAAAGATAATGTTTTTGGTGGCAGCAAGGTCACCTTGATCCCACCTCCTGATCCCACTGAGGGAGAGGTGAAATCAGAGGTGCTTGATGACCCTTTTTGGAAGATCTCCCCTGTTATTATCCTAGCAGCTCCCTGATGAACATGAAAAGTCTATCTAATCATTAACCATGACCTATGTAACCAGCAAGATGTTATTCTACTTAACAGAAATTATTTTGCAGAGACATAAAAAACAAATAACAGTACATAAAGGAGGCCTTGGCTCTTAGGTTGGGCCCAACCCCAAGAGCTACAGGCTCCTATAAATAACTCAGAGCTGATGCCAAATAGAACTTCTCTTCATTATCCAAAAATAATCATCACAAGAAATTTATACAGTAGTAGCTACAAGAAAACGAGCTGAGAAAATGACATCACTATAGTGAAAAAATACAACAGTTCCAAAAGTAAACTACGAAGGCTGAGGCCTTCCTATTTATACATTACGAGGGGCCTAGCTACCCTCCTAAATTCAAGGGACTCAGCTGTTCCAACTGCTAGTAAACAGTCACTCTTCCCAAAGCTGCTTGGCTGCCTTTAGGATTTTTTTTGGTGGCCTATTGAGCTCGGAGTTGAGGGTGGTGATTTGAGGAAGGGCCATTTAATGCCAGAGACAACCCCCCTACGAATCCTCACCTCAAGCTTGGCTGTCACTTGGCCCATAATTGCTTGGTTTTGCTCCAAAATTTGTCCAAAAAACCTGAAATAACCACGTATTAGCCTCCCTGGAAGAGTGACCACCCTTATTCATTCACATAACATAAACATACTAAAAAAACATGCATAATCTATGAAAAATGGAGGATTGAACAAGGACAATTAGGCAAAATGAGCCCAATAAGTTACCCAATTTGGGGCTCATCATCACCCCCCTGCTAGATGGGTTGCTCATCCTCTGAGCAACTAGTCCAGCTCCTCATCCTTGATTGCCTTGATCACCTCCCTCACATCCCAGGCCTCTGAGGTGATATCTTCTTCACTGTCGTGAAATCTGGCCTTGCTTTCCACTTCTTCCCACTGCCTATGTTCCTCCTCTTCTTTGCCTCCTTCCAGTAGCCCCAAAAGCAAAGGTGGACTTAACTTGAGGCCTATCCAGTTGGCCTGAAGATTCTGCATGGACTTTTTGTAGAGAGGTGCTCGGGCCAAGGCCTCCCTCATTCTAGTTGGGGTGTGGTATTCTCTAATTTTTAGGCTGTGGGACAATGTGTTCCACCTTTGGGTGCAAGCATGAACATAGTTGTCCCCCAATAGTCGCTCCATGTCCTCAAAATGTGCTATGGCTTGAGCTTGTCGATCCATGTAATCTAGTAGGGCCTAAGAGTCGTTTTCCAAGTGTTGGTGGGCGGATATTAATGCTGAGGGATCCCCTGGCTCTGCTCTCATCAATAGTGGTTCCCATAGTTCCCTATCCATAACATCTCTGACCTCTGCTGCTCTCTTTTCTTCATGATTTAGCCAAGAGGCCATGGCCATAAGTTGCATGCCCCCTATTGCAGTGTTGGGGTCCCATAAGTTTATGTTCGGAAACCCCAAATTGTGTAGGTAGAACTCTGATAGTTTGGCCTTGTCCTCTGACGAACTGCTGTCACATAAAGCCATGAATTGTTGGTGGTTTTGGAATAAAGTGATACCTCTCTGTGCCAAAGTGTTGATATGAAACTACAACCACTGATCCTTGAGGTATAGGGCATAGGATTTGGCCAGCTGCCTACACTGCAGAGCTTCCATCACCCAACTGGCCATGCAGGCCAGTTGGGCCTCCTTTTCTTGTACCTGCTGTTTTAAAGACTGTATCTCCAGGCCTGCTTGCAATTCTTTTTCCTGTAGCTGTCGATTCAGTGTCTCAATTTCAGTCTGCATCCCTTCCCTTCTCTGCTATTCATCAATGGTATCTTTGGTTGTTGTGGGCTCCTCCTGTTGCTTCTATTCTCCCAGGATGTGAGGCCTGTCTTCCTTCTTCTGTACAATCAACTTAGCAACTGGAAGTGATAACCGTAAACAATACTAAACCACCCCTCACAGGTAATGTATTTCATGATATGAAGGCTGACCTCACTCCAAAAAGGGTGTACGCTGGCTCTCGAGACCCCATTCTTATCTTCTGAAAGTTGTTTCTCTGGTAGGAATAATTATTTCTTGGCTTTTTGGCCCAATGCCCTCTCCTCTTTGTTCCAGGGTATCCCGAATGGCAGATCAGTGACTCGACTAATGAGCGATGGGGTAAGCTTTAAGGTCAACGCTCTGAAATTTATAGTGGCAAGTGTCTAGGATTTAGGCTGCAGAGACATTAAGAACTCTTCTGTTACCTCATCGTCATGACCTTGAATTCTGTTACAGAAGGTCATCCAATTGGCATGGGTGAATAGGTCCACCACCTCGAGGGTTTCTCGCAATTTCCTAGAATCCGAGGGTTCCTTTCTGATAAACCCTCATGGCATGGTGAGAGTACTCTTTTTTGGCTTTTTCTCTTATCAGAAAGGGGTATTCTATTTATGGTTTCCTCCCCTGAACTTTGAAGACAGTATCCCTCACGTGTTTATATTTCACTTTGCACCAATTCCCTGGTTATAATGTTGTTACTACCCAAAACTCGACTGTCAAAAGGAAATTAGACTCCAACAAACAGAGTGTAGAGCTTAATTTTCATCCCCAACATGCATACAACCACATAAAAGTCACATTCTTCATGCACAGGTTAGCCCTCACAGTGGTTTATCGTTTCTATAGGAGGAATTTCTTAACAGGAACCGTGGAGGAGAATTTGACGCAGAACCAAATGAAAACTTTGGTGTATCACACAGGCAAACTAATGTTCTTGACCCACAGGAAAACTTGCTTCTATTCTCCTACTCTAGACACATTAATTCACCACCTTTCGAAATATCATGCATGGGAATGGTGTTTTCGAGCCTACCTCTCTTCGAAACTCCAATTTCGATGCAAACAATCCAGGTTTCTCTGCTCTGGGAGGCTATGTCGTGTTTCCTGTAGAGCTCCTTCCTATAGAGAGCTTTGCTGGGAAATGGAGGACGTCACGGCGCTTCTGAACGAGCTTGGGACGCGGGAGGATTTTGAAACGGGTCGAGAAGCTTGGGCTAACAAACTGCAGAGGAGGAGGACGTGTACTTTGCTGAAAACGGTTGCAAGTGTAAATGAAAGTGGTTCATCATGAGTTCTTCGGCTGAGCAATTTCGAATTACAACGCAATTCCTGGTGAGGGGGTGAGGTGTCCAGGTCGATCCGTTAGCCAACGTCACGGCCATCATTCCTTGATGTGTCTCTGACCACCATTTCCTTTCTCTCCCATTAACCACCGCCATTACTGCTAATCCACTGATTCTCCCCAACTAGACACTTCCCACGTGTCGGCTGCACATCTCTTTGGCCTAACCAAGCTTGTTCGGATCCCATGAGGCCATTCAACTGACTGTGGGTGGCCAGTTGACTGGCCACCGAATTCGTTCAATCCACACCATTTCACATACATGCAGTTTTCAGAGTATAGTCTATGCAATTTGACGAATAAAGTTAGACACTTACCTGTGTGGCCGTGGACGTGTTCTGCAGGCTTCGGGACGTGGAACGATGGCTTTGCTCATTGCTGCTTCGTCCACAGGCGTTGGAACTCCTTCTTTCATTGGCTGATGATGTATGCACGGCTTTGGGACTTGATCCTCTGGTTGTAAATGCTGCATGCACAAGCTTCGTCTAATCTCAGCTATTGAGGAGGTGTTCACGTTCGAGCGGAGCTTGTTACATGTCCCGTGTGTCGATTTCAACTGCTATTGACTCCATAGTATGTGCTCCAGACGGATCAGCTGCTACAGGATTCCTGTAGTACATCCTGTAGCTGCTTCTCCTCCTAGGATGCATACTGAAATGGGCAAGGTTGTATTCATGAATGAAGGGTCTTGATGGAGCTTTGACAAGTAGAGTGTGCGAGCCTTTGTGTGCTTGATTTGTCACTTTAGAAAAAAAATTCAATCTGAGGAAAACATGACTCCTTGTATGACTGTGCAGGAATACATAACCAAATTGTTGCACTGGCAGCGGAAAGAGATGAAACAGGTGATGGATGGAAGAGAGGGGTGGCTGCAGGCCTCATCAATAGACTTCAAGCTTTAAATCCCTTTCTAGAATTGATTTTGGCCAGCCCGAAGGCTCTACAGGATGTTTCCTGTAGAAATGCAGAACTTCTTGTAGAAAGCCCCAAAACTTCCTGTAGAAAGCTCAGAACTTCCTGTAGGAGGTTGAATCTCGACCCGAATGTGTTCAAATCTTGGAAAAAGTGAGTGGTTATGGAGGGAGTGTCTGTAAGGATGTCTGGTAGCTTGGTACGGACCCCTGTCCTCATTTTGTGCAACCCTCTTTATCTGCACTGTATTCCCTGCAACCTGCAATAATTCCAGAGATTAGACCTGTTTCTTTTACTTCTTTTTTTCTTTTTTTTTGAGAGACAGTAGGGGCGCCTCCATGAGGTTTTCACCCCCTTATCTGCCCTGGGTGCCTCAGAGAGGTTTTCAACCAAGGATCTTTTTTATTCCATTTCTTTATTTTTTGAGAGACAGCTGGGGTGCCTCCATGAGGTTTTCACCCTCACTGTCTACCCTGGGTGCCTCAGAGAGGTTTTCACCCAGGGATATTTTTATTCTCCCTTTTTTTTTTTATGATCAAGGTGTGGCTAGAATAGAGGCAGAACCCTGCTCTATTACCAGCACTGGTTTTTCCACAGTTTCAATGAACTCCTACCTCGAAAGGGGTTTCTTGTAGATTTTTCAATCGATGCCCGTTGACAAGCATGGGGATGGCTTCTTCGTCAATGGTCCTGATAAGGACTGAACCATTGTCATTGCATTTCTCCACTGTATATGGTCCTAACCATCTTGTCCTCAACTTTCCTTTGAAATCCTTGTATCTTGAGTCATACAGCAACGCCCAATCTCCTGGCTGGAATTGCTTTTCATTAAGGTGCCGATCATGCCATATCTTCCTCTGGAGTTGAACTACTTCTGAGTGGAGGAGGGCCTTCATTCTATGTTCATCTAATCCATTCAGCTGCAATGATATTTCATGTTGAGCATGGCTGAGATCTAGGTCCAACTGAGCTGCCACCCTCAATGTGTTGTACTCGAACTGTATTGAAAGCAAAGCTTTCTTCCCGTAGACCAGCTCATAAGGTGTGAAACCTGTTGTAGTCTTCCAAGTGGTGTTGTAGGCCCAGGTAGCCTCAACCAGGTGATCTTCCCAATCCTTTCTACTGCTGCTCACCACTTTAGTTAAAATCCCTTCCAACGCTCTATTAGTGACTTCCACCTGCCCATTTGCTTGGGGATGATATGGGGTGGCAGTCCTATGCTTGATCTTGTGATGAGCGAGAAAATTTTCAATTAGGTTGGAGGTGAATTGGCTTCCTTGATCGGTGGCTAAGTCTCTTGGGTAGCCAAACTTGTAGAAGATATTTTCTCTTAAAAACTCAGCCACCTTTTCTTCTGTTGCTGCTTTGTTTGCCTTGGTTTCTGCCCACTTTGTTAGGTAGTCGGTGCACACAATGATGTAAGACCTTTGCTTTGAAGTAGGGTTGATGGGTCCCACGAAATCCATGCCCCACTTCTCAAATGGCTCGAAAGTCACTTGAAGTTGGAGAGACATTTCATCCCTTGAGGTTGGTTTCCCCATCCTCTAACATTGGTCACACTGGCTGATGTATCTTCTGACATCTTGATGAAGAGTAGGCCAATGGTAGGCTGCCTGTAGAATTTTGAAGGCAGTCCTTTTTGCTGCAAAGTGGCCTCCACAGGTTCCGTCGTGACAGGTTAGGAGAATGTCAAAGATTTCCTCCTCCCTAACAAAACGCCTCAAGATCTGATCTGGGCCAAGCTTGAACAGGTTGCCCTCGATCCAAGTGAATGGGGCACTCTTCCTCACAAGTCTGCTCTTCTCCTTTGAGGATAGATGCAGAGGGAACTGTGCTGAGACCAAGTAATTTTGTATATCAGCAAATGATGGAGAGAGTATTGAGATAGCAAACAGGTGTTCATCTGGCATCTGGTCATCCACTGTTCCTTCTTTACCTGTAGGCAAATCCAATCTAAACAAGAAGTCAGCAACAACATTTTCCCTACCTGTCTTATCGACAATAGTCAAATCAAATTTCAGCAACAAAAGTAACCATCTAATGACACGAGCATTTACATCAGGCTTATTCATTAAGTATCTAATTGCAGCATGATCAGTGTGTACGAATGTTTGATAACCAATGATGTAGTGTCTCAACTTGTTTAGGGAATGGACTACAGCTAGGAACTCTTTCTCGATTACAGTATAGTTCATCTCTACCTTGGATAGGTTTTTTCTGACAAAGTATATGGCATATGGAATTTTCTCCTCAACTTGTCCTAAGGCAGCCCCAATGGCTTTGTTCGAGGCATCAGTGTGGATGTGGAAAGGTAGGGCCCAGTTTGGACCTCTCAAGATGGGGACGGACACCGGCTTATCTTTCAACTCATCCAGAGCCCCTTGATAGTTGTCAGTCCATTTAAACTCAACATCTTTCCCTAAGAGGCAAAACAAAGGCGAGGATAGCTTACTGAAATCTTTAATGAATCTTCTGTAATATCTTGCTAAGCCTAGAAAACTCCGAACATCTCTCACCTTTTGAGGAGGTGGAACCTTTTGGATGATAGCAATTTTGTTAGGATCCACCTGTAATCCTTGCTGAGAAATGGTATGACCTAACACGGTCCCTTCAGTCATCAGGAATTCACATTTTTCAGGACTGAGGGACAAGTTCATCTCAATGCACTTGTTTAAAACTTTTCCCAGGTTGGACAAGGCTTTTTGGAAGTTAGACCCATAAGGAGTAAAGTCATCCATATAGATTTCCGCCGAATCATGAACCAGCTCAGCAAATATGCTCAATACTGCTCTCTGGAAAGTGGCAGGAGCGTTGCATAGCCCAAAGGGAAGGACTCGGTAGGCAAAGGTACCCCATGGACAAGTGAAGATGGTCTTATCTTGGTCCTTTGAACTGATTTGGATCTGATTATACCCGCTGAACCCATCTAGGAAAGAGAAGAACTTCTTCCCTGCTAGTCCATCCAACACTTGATCTATGAAAGGCAAAGGGAAATGGTTTTTCTTGGTGGCTTCATTAAGTTGCCAATAATCTACACAGATTCTCCCCTTCCCGTTCTTCTTGGGCACAAGCACTAGAGGTGAAACCCACTCACTATCGAAGATGGGGTAGATGAATCCTGCATCCAATAACTTTTGTAATTCCTCTTTGACAATGTCTTTAAGGGCTGGATTCATTATCCTCTAAGGCTTCCTGACTGGTTTACAATCCTTTTTAATGTAAATATGATGGGTATAGACCGAAGGATGGACTCCTTTCATTTCCTTATAGCAACAGGCAAAAGCCTCCAAATGGCAGTTCAACAGGCTACATAGCTCTTTTTCCT
>APFE031622405.1:0-12692 GCA_000404065.3 Pinus taeda
AGCAAGAAAAATGGAAAGCAAAATTATGGCAACCAAGAACCATACCACTCACAACTATAAAGATGGAAGTGTTGTCCCTAGTCTTCCACAACCTATAAGGTTGACACCACAACAATTGGAAGAAAAATAGCAAAAGGGCTTTGTTACAGTTGTGATAGCAAATACACTAAAGGTCATAAGTGTGCTGAGAAGAAATTATTCTACATAGATTGTGAAGAGGAAGAAGAAAAGGAGCAAGAAAGGTCAAAAGAAGAGTATATACTCCAGGAACAAAGCCTAGATGAAGAACAAATGAATCTGACCATATCTTGTAATGCATTGGTGGGAATTACCACTCCTCAAACCATCAAGATAGAAGGACAAATCAAGAAGAAAAAGGTAATAGTGTTGATTGACTCAGGAAGCACCCACAATTTTATTCATTGTAAGGTAGCAAAAGAATTGAATTGCTTCCTATATCCAGCACCAGAGTGTCAAGTGATGATTGCAAATGGAGGAACAATAAATTTCTCTGGAAAGTGCCATAATATCAAGCTATCCATGGGAGAATATGTATTGACTAGCCCAATGCTTTCCATTCCAATGGGAGGTGCTGATGTTGTACTAGGAGTCCAATTGGCTACAATCCTTGGGTACAATAGCTTTTAATTTTCAAGAAATTTTCTGAAATTTTCTGCAGAAGGAAAGGAAGTTGAATTAAGGGGTATTGCAGGGAAATTGGGAAAGATAATCAGCTCTAACGGTATGACAAAGCTTCTAAAAAAGGAACAAAGAGGTGTAATTGCACAATTAAGTTCACTAGATGTTTCCACATCAAAACCATCTATTTCTCCAGATCTCCAAAAAGTCTTGGACAATCATTCCAAGGCATTTCAGACTCTCAAAGGTCTCCCACCTATTCGTGATCATGATCATGCTATTCATCTGATTCCAGGAAGTGTTCCTCCAAACATAAGGCTGTATAGATATCCCTATGCCCAAAGAGTGGAATTGAACATATGGTTACAGAAATACTAGAGGCTGGTATAATTCAACCTAGTCAAAGTTCTTTCTATGCTCCAATAATATTGGTGCACAAGAAGGATGGATCATGGCAGATGTGTCCAGATTATAGGGAGGTCAACAAGCTCACTATTAAAGATAAGTTTCCCATTCCTATCATTGATGAATTAATGGATGAACTGCATGGATAAATTTACTTCACCAAGTTGGATCTTCGTTCAGGATATCACCAAATCAGAATGAAGACTGAGACATTCCGAAAACAATGTTTAGAACTCATGCGGGTCATTATGAATTTTTGGTCATGCATTTTGGCCTTACCAATGCACCTTATACATTTCAAGGTTTGATGAATTCCATTTTCAAACCCTTCCTTAGAAAATTTGTGTTAGTATTTTTGATGATATTCTAATCTACAACAAGTCTTGGAAGGATCATGTTGAACATGTTGACAGGGTGCTACAACTATTGGAGGAGAAACAATTATATGCAAAAAAGATCCAAATGTTTCTTTGGAGTCCAGGAGGTGGAATATTTGGGTCATATTGTATCTCATGAAGGAGTTAAGGTAGACCCGAGCAAAATTAAAGCCATTAAGGAATGGAAAATTCCCACATCCATAAAGCATCTACGAGGATTTCTCGGGTTGACAGGGTATTATTGCAAGTTTGTTAAGAATTATGGGAGAATATCAACACCTCTAACAACATTATTGAAGAAATATGCATTTTCATGGACTCCGGAAGCAACAAAAGCCTTTGAACATCTTAAAGAGGCAATGTGCCAAGCACTGGTCTGAGCTATGCCGGACTTCACAAAAACCTTTATTGTGGAATTTGATGCCTCGGGAAATGGGATTGATGTTGTTTTAATGCAAGAAGAAAGGCACATAGCTTTTTAAAGTTGTCCAATCAAAGGAAAGTATTTACACAAAGCTATTTATGAGAAGGGAATGTTGGCAATACTACATGCACTTAAGAAATGGTGACCCTACCTAATGGGAAGACACTTCAAGGTAAAAATGGATCTTGATAGTCTTAAATACTTTTTAGAACAAAGATTATTTTCATAAGAGCAACAAAAATGGGTCACAAAGATGTTGGGTTATGAATTTGAAATCATTTACAAAAAAGGGAAGCAAAATGTTGTGGCAGTCGCACTCTCAAGAAAGGATGAGGATGTGGAAGCATTGCTTTGCGCCATTTCAATTATCCAACCAGATTGGATAAATGAAGCAAGGGATGAATGGAAGAATGATGAAGAAGTGTGGGAACTTATTCAAAAGCTACAACAAGATCCCAACACATCTGATACATTTAGCTGGAAAAATTATTCGTTATGGTACAAAGATCGCTTATACCTATGTAAGAATTCCCAACACAAACAAGATATTCTTATGGAATTTCACACCTCTCCCTTAGGAGGGAACTTAGGATTTTTAAAAACTTATCACATGGTTAAAAAAGTTTTTTTTGGGATGGCCTTAAATCAAATATTCAAAAGTGTGTGGCCAAATGTTTGGTTTGCCAACAAAATAAAGTTGAAACAATTAAGACCCCAGGTCTATTACAACCTTTATCCATTCCAAGCCAACGGTGGGAGGAGGTTTCAATGGATTTTATCATGTGTTTACCCAAGTCTGAAGGAAAGAGTGTCATCATGGTGGTAGTTGACAAACTTACCAAGTATGCACACTTTTGTAGATTATCGCATCCATTTAAAGTAAGTACAGTTTCTACTGCATTTATGGAGACAATTTAAAAGCTACATGGAAACCCAAAGATTGTTGTAAGTGATAGAGATCCCATTTTCATTGGAAATTTTTGGATAGAATTATTTCCTTGTCTTGGTACTCAGTTAGCTCATATCTCATCTTATCATCCTCAATATGATGGGAAAACTAAGATAGTAAACAAATGTTTGGAAGGATATCTTCGTTGCTTTGTATCTGATAAACAAACACAATGGGTCAAATGGTTGCCTCTGGTTGAATGGTGGTATAACACTTCCTTCCATACTACAACAAAAATGGCCCCATTTATGGCACTTTATGGATATCATCCACCATCCATCACATCATATTTAAGAGAAGATTCTAAGGTTCAAGTAGTGGAAGATTACATCAAGCATCAACAACAGGTTATCCAACTCTTAAGGATAACCTCACTTTGGCACATAATAGAATGAAACAATAGGTAGATCAACATCGTAGTGAAAGAAGTTTTGATGTAAGTGACTGGGTATTCCTACGGCTACAACCATATAAACAAATGTCCCTCAAGCAAGCTAGGAAGGATAATAAATTATCACCAAAGTATTATGGTATGTACAAGGTGTTGCAAAAGATTGGTACTATGGCATACAAATTGGAGCTTCTTGCAACTTCTCGAGTGCACCCAATTTTCCATGTTTCATGCTTAAAGAAGTTTATAGGTGACAAACTCCTAGTTCAAACAATATTGCCAAAACTTGATGAGAAAGGAAAAATCATTTTGAAACCTGAAGTAGTCATAGAAACAAGAACTTGATAGCTACGAAATCGATCAATTTCGGAGTATCTCATAAGTGGAAGAATTCACCTTTTGAAGATTCCACATGGGAGAATGAGATTTTACACAGAAGCATCTAGAACTACTCAAGCATTGAGGAAAACACTTTTTTGAAGGAGAGGGGCATGTTAGGTCCCTATAATACTAGTGATTCCCCCATTACTATTGTCATTGTAGCCCTTATGTTTGTTGTGGCCCCTATGTTCCCATATTTTAATTGTCCCCATAGAAGCCCATTATGTTATTGTTGTGCCTTTATTATTATTGTTATGTCGGCTTTGATTATATTGTGACCCCTTAGACTCCTATATATAGAAAGGAGGTTTTATCATTTGTATGATCCAAGAATTGTTCATTTGTGCAATGTAAAGGAGGTTGACCCCTCGAAGAGGCTGTTTTTGAAGGCGTTTATCTATCTTTTGTTCTATTTTGTGAGTTGATTGCATAATAGATTCTTCCCTTGAGCTAAAGGGAAGCCAACCTAAAGAAAGAGACAAGGCTTACCAGGATGTGGTTTAACGGTTAGGTGGGGAGATTTGGTCCCACTTGTCTTGTGGTCCAATCCCAAATAAGACTATGTATGTCTGATAACTCAGTTACATACATTTTTTTTTGCAAACTCAATTGTCATGTATAGCCATTATTTTATGTATACACCTACCCTCTTTAATGGCTGCTCACACTAATGAAAAGAACAAAGGGGGCCATGGTTGTATGTACTTGTATAGTCTCTGATTGCGCTCGAATAAGAGAGTTGTGCCTTCAAAAGCCTATGTTTCACCTTAAAATGAGATACCTTATTCGAAGCATAATTTTAATATGAAGACAGTATGCACTTGTGTCATCCCTGATATCACTTGAAGTTGCAATAATATCATTGCCCCCTTTGCAAGCTTGAGATTCTAGAAACTTGTGTGATTGATTATACTTTGACGAATTTCTTGTTATCTCTTATTCTTCGTGTGCTCTTATTTGCAGTTCTATTATAGGCCTTAGATTTTAACAAGTACAAATAGTGTAGGTAAAGATGTAATATTAGAATGACTTATGGCAATACAGATAATATAGAAAAAGTTGTAATGCTAGCATGACTTGTGGAGCCCTCCTTTCCTAGAACCGACTCGTCCGAAGTGGAGTACAACATACAAGGAAGACATAATTATGAACAAATTTAAACATATTAAGGAAATCCAAATGCTTTTGTCACCAACAAACTCATGCTTAACCATGCCATTAAGCCAATATTATTTCTGGAATTGCCATCTCAAACTGCACAACAGTTTTAAATACTCACTTTGGTCTACATGTGAATTAATTAATTTATTTCAAAAAGAAAAGAATTAGAGGTATGTTGCAAGGAGGTATGTTACAGACTTAGAGGTATGTTACCTTTTAGATTATTTTTCAAAATGTTTGATGCATATTTTGATATCTTTAACTTGTTATGCTAAAAGTAAAATACTCCTAATTTCACTTACATTTTGTGTTTGTCATATGCATCAAGACCAATTTCAATGCTTACTTCCACCCTTTATACAGGTTATTGATCTCAATGTATTTCCCCATGTTTTATTCACTGGTGTTAGAGGCCTTTCAATTACCTCACACTGTATGATTTTCTACAACCAATATTGTGAACATAGATGTCTTGCCATTAATCCCAGTTCTGATAAAAAATAATAATAATAATAATAATAATAATAAATTAAAAAATAAATAAATATATATATATATATATATATAATTAAATAAAAATAAATTAAAAAATAAAAATAAAAAAATGGTCACGTGAGGGAGTTTGGTTGTGATTGGATCTTTGGTACTTAATATATTAATCGCTTGTGCCATTTTATTGTTTGTTGCTTTAGTTGTAACTGTGATTCTTGTAATGTTGATGAATGTATGATAAGTATTTATTATATAGGAACATCGTTTAAATGGCATACAAAGGTTGATATAATTGTTTATGTGTTTAGGATTTAGAACATAAAAATATACAAATAATATTAGTTTTTGCCTAACATCAATGCCCATAAAACTGAGGATTAAAACCCTTCATAAAGAGTAGAAAAAAGTTAAAATGTTTGGTAACGACATGTAAGGACAAAGGCATTTAGGCATGTAGATGGTATTCAGAAAAGAACATCATTTTCTTAGGCATCACAACTTCCATGACATTGATGATGAAGGTAATCATTGCCATTATTAAATTTGGATCCATCAATCTTACACGAAGCCCTCTAAACAACATGATATGAAACCATCATGCTTTGCATTGCCCTGTAAAAGCATATTAAGAAACCATCAAGACCAAGCAGTTTATCTAGAGCCAGACCCCAAACCACCTCAGCAAACTCTTTTTCACTTAACTCTCTTACGATCCAATGGTTATCCTCTATCGAAAGGGATACTTCAATTGGGTTCAAAAATTCAGTAGACTTCTCCTCATCCAGACCTCCTTCTTCCTGATATAGACTATGTTACCCACAATTTTGTGGGTGATATCCCTAGGAGAATTTTATTCTCCAAGATGGTCCTCAATTGGCAGCCAACAACCCCTTGCAACCACCAACTAGCTCATTGTGCCATTTCTCCGCCGCCTAAGCCAACCATGTGGTTCCTTACCCATCTGCCATGATTGTATGTTTGAAGGTGTGCCTTGTCATTTGGTAATTGAGTATTGTAGTTTGCTTATCACAGACACATATGGGCATAGATTAATGGGGGGATTTGGTGGAAAGAATGGGCTAGGTCTTTGCTCTTGTCCCTAGACCCCTTTTGGATATTAACCTTGGATTCTAATCTCATGGGATCTCTTTTATTGACCATTTTCCTTTAGGGAAGGTATTTCACGGGAAACCCTGATTTTGGTTGTGTGGTCTGGCTCCCTTATCCACACATATTACCCCCTTTCCACTCGTTATTACCTCATTCATCATTTTTCCCACATGGGTCCAAATTCTTCCACTGGGTCCACATAGGGTTAGCTTTCCCCTTCCCCTGACCCACACCTTGGGTTAGGCCTGGAATGATTCCCTAGAGGTTGATGCAGCTAAAAAATAAAGATATAGCATAATTGGCCACATTCAACAGGAAAATGTAGCACACAATGCAAAATATGGTCGAGACAAACACATTTAGCATGTGTGCAAAAGCCAATACATGAGTTATACCCCATCATCATGACCATCAACCTAGTTCCTATAGGTTCTATGAGCCTCCTTCATCATATAGGAACCCATGATTGTCCCAACCCCGGGTTTAAAAAGGGGGTATTCACTCCTATATCTCACACATCATTCTCTTACCCCTTGAGGCCAGAGCAGTTAATCAAAGAAAAATCATAAAAAGGCAAAAGCATATAAATAAGGGTGGAAAAATCAAGGTCAGGGCACCTCATGTACCATTATTGCTCCCTTTTATACATTATATATCCAAGTGTGGGTTTCCCTCTTATTAGCTACCCTTGTACCCCAACATGTGGCCCACAGTTGCCCCTTCTCATCCACTACTTCATTCACCTATCTATCACATACCACCACCTTTTAAAGGATGTACCTTGAACATATTATCCCCTTTAGAAGTAGAAACCACCTAATAGGATACTTGGTTAACCCCATTTGGAGCTTGGAGACATTAGCACATGCTAAATCCCATTATGGAAGGGCAGGGCATTATGAAGACCCCACATGTGGTCCATGGTTGTTAAGCTATTTTACTTGATTTCTCTAATGACTTGTTGTACTAGAAGGCTAGGGGATACATTAGATGTTATGCAGGATTGCAAATGGTCTCCATCTTGGGCTTGGTCTCCCTATACGGGGTCCTAACCCTTTAGAGGGCTACATTGGAACATATAGGGTGTGCGTTGAGAGCCATGGGCATCCACAATAGTAGACAACACTCCATGGATCCTTGAGGATGTTCAGAGATTGCTCGAGATTCACTTATTGGACAAGGAAGATGCACCTACTTCACCTTTGCACAGCCAACCCCACAGACATACTATGCAATTAGCAGCTGACTCGAGACTTGTAGGATGAAGTGGCATCACATACACCATTATCAAAGCCCTTATAGATGATCTACATGCATCTTCGACTCATTTGGAGACTCATGGGGTTATTGTTGTGCCCCTACATCCACTAGCAGCACCATAGGTATGGGGTCAATACCTTTACCATCACTTTTGAGGGTCGTATTATTCATTATGGCACCTATGAACCTCATAATGCCCCTTGGAGGGCCCCATGACATGTATTGTTTATCATTTGACCTCTTAAGAGACTTGTTATTTCATTTGTGAGCTAGTTTGGCGGGCTTGTCACCAAAAGTTAGGTTATTAGCACATTATTTTATTTTTGGGGCTTCTGTAAGCCTGCGAGATTGATTTGAACTACTCGTTAGTATATAAATACAAGTGAGATGAGTTCATTTGCTCATCATCACTTTGGATTGGATCTCTTTTTTCTCTTGAGAATTTCAAACTTTTTCTTAGAGGATGAATTATAGCTTTATGGATGAATTTTGATGTTTGGATTTGGTCTATCTTATCTTGGAGCTTCTCTATCTTCAAATTGTGGATGGTTGGATATGTTATATTACATGTAAGTACATGATTTAATGTTACTCTTATTTTACTTTGTCATATACATTAGATTGGAAATTTTGCTATTTTTAGTGCTAATTGCTACATGCGTTTACTTCTTAAATTGTGGAATTATGTCTCTATATAACATCTCTCAATGTATGGGCCATGTAATTTTGAATGAAATTTCCTAGGGATAATTCCATCCATGAATTCATCTTGATAATCCATCACCTTTTGTAAGTCGAATTATAAAGTTGTAAGGTTGCTTCCGTTTGCCCTAAAAGACAAGCGAAGTAGTCTTAAGGCCTATTTGAACAAGAAATAAGGTCCTCATTCATATTTATCCTAGACTCCGTTCTCCCAAGACTAAGGCATTGATCTACCAAGAGGTAGTCACTTCAAATCATCTATTTTTACCTTCTTCTAGGTCTAGCAAGGTTGGGTCACCTAGGGTATCTCTTTCATGACAAAGTAGCCCCCCAAACAGTTCGATCTCCTAGCCTCTCTTACGTTGGTGTGTCCTCAAGGCCTCCTCCAATTTTGAAACCATTATGACAATAGAGTTGTGAGATAACCCAAGACTTAGCTCTGAGATCAAACTTTGCCCTAACATCCCTAAGGCTAGTGCCTCATAGGATCAATTTGACACCTTTAAGTGAAAATTCTCGCTTTGATCCTTCCCCCTCCTTGTCTGGGTTAATAACATCATTGGTTGCTAAATTCTTTCCCATTAACCTAGGTTGGGTCCACTTGGTCCCATGTGGTCCCGCATCTTTGAAAAATCAAATATTTAAGAATCTTTTAGGAATTCAAGCTCAATAAGGATTTTAGGATTGGGAAACTCTTTCATAAGGAATATTACTCTGAACCTAACCCTCGATTCCTCACCTCCTTGTCCTGGAAATCTTCATACCTTGCTTGATAAGAAAGAAAGCTCTATTCTTAAAACCCCTTGTAGGAAAATGATTACAAGGGTCACTTTGTATTCATTGGTCAATTTATCCCTTACAAGTAACCTTCTATATATACAGGGTCTCCTCCCATTAGTGAAAATCAGTAAAGAGTAAGGAGTCTTTGTTGAGGTGACAGTGGGCTAAGTCTCCATTGTTGCCCTTGATCTAGTAGTTATCCCTTTTAGGCCACCTGCTAGTTTGAGCGGTAACATTTTGGCATCATTGTCGAGGAGGAAGAAGGTATACCTCCCTAGTGAATCATTGAGGAATTGACTCATTGACGACATCTATAAAACATTCATATGACGACTCCACTCATTGCCCAAACCCCTAGTTTACTTGAAGGTTGCAACGTTCCTCCTTTAACTAAGGTTGCTGCAAAAAGGTGAGAGTGAACTCCATCACCCGTTGGAACGTCTCTCTTCCCAGAATTTGAGAAGGTCAGTGATACATCTCCAAATATTCCATCTAGTTCTAATACTGACCCAAAACAAGATCAACCCAAGATGACTAAGAGTGAAAGACACTTGGTTAGTGTCTTTTCCCCTTTGAAATTGAGTGATTATCCCAAACCACTACTTGAAAAATATAACCGATGGTTACCAAAATTCAAAGGGGATGCTACTTGGACTTCCCATGGTTTTATTGAAGAATTCTATTGGCAAATGCCCCTCAAATGATCTTTGACGAATATAGGCTCATTATTCTTTTTGCTTTCTCTTGAGGGACAAGCAAGAGATTAGTACCTTAACCTCTCCCTTGCATGCATACAAGACTCCGATGAATTTGAAGACCTATTCATGAAGAGGTGGTCATGCAATGCCCAAGGGACCTTCAATATTGAAAAATTCTACCAAATAAGCAAGGGAAGGGAAGATGTACGAGAATTCATTCAAAAGATTGATATGGTATTCAAAGATATACCTGATCATTTGAAGCCATCCGAAGCCAATATTCTTGATAAGTTCATAAAAGTGGTGGATGGCCACTTCACATATGCGTTAAGGGATAAGAAACCTTCCACTTTGGCTGAAGCTAAAGAGATAGAAATGGAAGTTGAAAAAAACATATGAATCTCGAAGGTTGATATCAATGACCACCCTAGAGCTAGTCCCGAGGTCAAGAAGGAGAAGTACAAATATCAACATGAGGAAAATCTCCTCGCCATCCTTAAGAGGATGGAGAATTTCACCGAAGAAGCCAATGCATGTGACGAGGTTATCTTGAACAAAATCACCACCTTGGAAAGGGCCCAAAAATCTAGTTATATCTTGAAAGAAAAGCCTTTTTCGCAAAAATCAAAGTGAAGAAGATAGCCCAAGGTTTTTTCAATTCAAAAACACTTTGGCTCCAACTAACACTGTTGAGATAGGTCGTTCATTTGAGGATGAGGAAAGGGAAGGGGAAGAGAGTGAGGATGAACAAACTGATGAGCAGGCCAACCTTGTGGAATGTGACATCTTCAACATTTTGCTAGGGGGGTTGTATATACATCCTCCCATTAATGAGGTCACCCTTAAAGAGGAAAAGTAAATTCCATTCTTAACTCTGATAGCAAGGGAAGGTTGAAAGGGGTCCAACGCTCACGAAAAGAAAATAACAAAGACCTCGTAACTCCTAAGTAACCATCTAAAGAAGATCCATCACCTAAGCAAGCCCCTCCCAAAGAATATCTCCTTGAAATTCCTCCCAAGAAGGATCCCTCAACAAAATCCAATCTGAAAAAAGGATCCTCCAAGGAAAGAAAACATCAAGAAGAAGGAAAAAGGGAAAGATGTTAAACTCAACATTGACCTAGGAGTTGTCATAGGAAGAAAGACTATACTCATTCCTTTGAAAGAGATTGCTAAACTTCTTGAGCAATAAAAACAAATGAAGAAGTCCCTGGGAATTTAGGAAGAAGAAATACCTGAAGAATTGCAAAACATCCATATTCCTGACCAAAACCCTCAGCATGAACCATTCTTGCTCACTTTGGCTATCAATGACATCTTCTTACACAATTATATGTTAGACTCAAGGGCTTATGCAAATATCGTGCCTTTAACAGTTATGAAGCAATTGGGTCTCGACATCACTCGACTATACAAAAAGGTGTGTGGTTTTAACTCCAAACCTGTGGAAGTGGAAGGTCTCATCAAGGACCTTAAGGTTTCTTTCGCTAGGAATCCAGATATATCCCTCCTCATGGATGTTATTGTCATTGATATTCCTTATGTGTGGGGGATGCTATTATCTAGGAAATGGGGGGCTACCATTGGGGGTCATGTTCAAATGGACTTATCATATGCCACCATTCCACAATCTGACAACACCTCTTTTATCCTTTATAGGGAACCTACTGACTTACCTAATGTTATCAAGCCTGGACAATATTATGAAACATGTGAAATCGATAAGCCTTCTCGTATTTTCCTAGCTCGAGAAGTTTGTATCCTCAAGCAACCAATTTCTAAAGCAAGCAAAAGGTGGAAGCCTAAAAAAGAGTATAAGGTTGGGGAATTAATCTTGGTTTATAAAGACCCAATACCTATCAGGATTCATGGAAAGGTTGGAGATGATTATTATTACATTGCCAAACTCAACGATGAACTTTGGCCCAAGCCAGTCAAATTAAGTTGTATCACCTCTTTCCTTGAGACTTGATATTGTATCATATACATGGTAGAGTAGGATGCATTGCATGTTTATTTTTGCATTAGAACTAACAACATATTATATTTTTCATGGTAGAATAGATGTATCTTTGTATATTTGATTTTTCTATTGATTTTATGGCCTAAGATTTGGTATGTGCGATCATGAGACGTTGCGAAAGCATGATGCCCCGTGTTCTTCATCTATTATATGTGCAGGTAGTAGGTCTACGGTAACCAAGAGATTGTTGGAGTTCTCGTGACCTCCCGTTCAAGTAGCTTCGTCCACTTCTCTGAGAGATCATGTGCCAATTAGAGCCATATGTTACCCACCATTTTGTGGGCGATATCCCTAGGATAAAAAAATTCTCTGAGATGGTCCTCAACCGACAGCTAGCAGCCCCTTGTAGCCACCAACTAGCTCGTTGTGCCATTTCTCTACCACCTGGGCCAACCATGTGGTCCATCACCTATCTGCCATGATCGTATGTTTGAAGGTGGGCCACTTGAACCATAAGGTATTCCTTGTCATTTGGTAATTGAGTATTGTAGTTTACTTATCATGGATAGATTCAGCATAAATAATGGGCTGGGTCTGTTCTCTTGTCCCTATACCCCTTTTGGATATTAACCTTGGATTCTAGTCCGTGGCATTTCTTTTACTAACCATTTGGCTTTAGGGATGGCTTTTCATGGGAAACCTTGATTTTGGTTGCATGGTCCTTGTTTAGTCAATTTAGTGTTCCTAAATTGATATCATTAATTGTCAACCCAGGGCTCGTAAGCTGATGAAGTGAAGGTGTACTATATGTACTTAAGCAACCTTTTAGAGCTTTTTGTCGTTTGGGGTGTTGTTTGTGGTTAATTTATCTTCCTAAGATGGAGTGATGTATTTATAAACAGATGAGTGATGGTGTGTGTAAGGTGAATTCTAGATGAGTGAAGGTGTGTGATTAGTGGT
>APFE031622405.1:13100-26906 GCA_000404065.3 Pinus taeda
AAAACAGTCACACATTAGCAAAGCTCACTTGATCATGCTTAATTACATCTAATGTAATGATCTGGGTGGTTTTACATGGAAAATGAGGCGAAAGAGAGAGATAAGTGATGAAAAACAGTAGGTAATAGTGGATGATGAGGTGTAAGTTAGAGGCTCTATAGTCCTGCTCCCTTATTTGGATTTATTACCCCCTTTCCACTAATTATTACCCCATTCATCATTTTTCCCACCTGGGTCCACATAGGGTTAGCTTTTCCCTTCCCCTTGCCCACACCTTAGGTTAGGCATGGAATGATGCCCCAGAGGTTGTTGCAACTAAAAGATAAAGATAAAAGCATAATTTTCCACATTCAACAAGAAAATGTACCACAAAATGCAAAAGATGGTCGGGACAAACACATTTAGCACATGGGCAAAAGCTAATACACGAGCTCTACCTCATCATCATGGCCATCACCTTGGTTCCTATAGGTTCTATGATCCTCCTTCATCATATAGGAACCCATGATTGTCCCAACCCTTGGTTTGAAAGGGGGCATTCACTCCTATATCTCACATCATGCTCTTACCCCTTGAGCTCCAAGCACTTAATCAAAGAAAAATAATAAAAAGGCAAAAGGCATATAAATAAGGGTGGAAAAATCAAGGTCAGGGAACCTCGTGTACCACGATTTCTCCCTCCTATACATTATATACCCAGGTGTGAGTTTCCCTCTTATTAGCTACCCTTGTACCCCAACATGTGGCCCAGGGCTGCCCCTTCTCATCCCCTACTTAATTCACCTCTCTATCACATACCACCACCTTTTAATCGATGTACCTTGAACATATTATCCCCTTTAAAAGTAGAAACCACCTAATATGGTACTTGGTTAGCCCCATTTGGAGCTTGGAGACATTAGCACATGCCAAGGCCCATTATGGAAGGGTAGGCCATTATGAAGTCCCCATTTGTGGTCCATGGTTGGCAAGCTCTTTTACTTGATTTCTTTAATGACTTATTGTATTAGAAGGCTAGGGTACGCATTAGATCTTATGTTGGGATTGCATATGGTCTCCATCTTGGATTTGGTCTCCCTATACGAGGTCTTAACCCTCTATGGATCCCTGAGGATGTTGAAAGATTGCTCAAGATTCACTTATTGGATGAGGAAGATGCACCTGGTTCACCTTTTCCCAACCAACCCCACAGACGTACCATGCACTTGGTAGTTGACCTAAGACTTGTATGATAATTTGGTATCACCTACACCATCATCAAAGCCCTTACAAATGATCTACATGCATCTATGACTCATTTGGTGACCCATGAGGTTATTATTATGCCCCCATACCCACTGGGAGTGGGAGCACCACAAGTTTATTGTTTGAAAATCAAGGGGCCAACCCCTTGTCCATCACTTTTGAGGGTCCTATTTTTAATGATGGCACCTATGGACGTCATTAGGCCTCTTGGAGGACCGTATGCCATAATATTTATCATTTGACTTCTTAAGAGGCTTATTACTTCATTTGTGAGCTAGTTTGGTGGGCTTGTCACCAAAATTTAGGTTATTAAAACTTTATTTTATTTTTGGGGCTTATGTAGGCCTAGGAGACTAATTCAAATTCCTTGTTAGTGTATAAATATAAGTGAGATGGGTTAATTTTCCCATCATCACTTTGGATCAAATCTCTTTTCTCTCTTGAGAATTTCACACTTTTTCTTGGAGGATGAATTGGAGCTTTATGGATGAATTTTTATGTTTGGATTTGGTCTATCTTATCTTGGAGCTTCTCCATTGTAAAATTGTGGATGGTTGGATACGTTCTATTACATGTGAGTACATGATTTTAATGTTATTATTATTTTACTTTGTCATATACATTGTATTGGGAATTTCGATATATTTAGGGCTAATTGCTGCATGCATTTACTTCTTAAATTGTGGACTTTTGTCTTTATATAACATCTCTCAATTTATGGGCCCTGTAATTTTGAATGAAATTTCCTAGGGATAATTCCATAAAAAAATTAATATTGATAAGCCATCACCTTTTGCAATTCAAAGTATAAAGTTGTAAGGTTGCTTCCCATTTCCCTAGAAGACAAGCGAATTAGTCTTAAGACCTACTTAATCAAGAAATAAGGTTCTCATTCATATTTATCCTAGACTCCATTCTCCCAAGACTAAGGCACTGATCTACCAAGAGGTGGTCACTCAAAAATCAACTCCTTTTCACCTTCTTCTAGGTCTAGCTAAGTTGGGTCACCTAGGGCATCTAACAAAGTAGCACACAAAAAAGTTCAATCTTTTAGCCTCTTGTGCTGGTGTGTCCTCAAGGCCTCCTCTAATTTTGAAACCATTCTGACAGTGGAGTTGTGAAATCCCTAGCTCTGAGATCAAACTTTTCCCTAACATCCCTAAGGTGAGTGCCTCACAAGATCAATTTGACACCTTTCAGTAAAAATTCTTGCTTTGATCCTTCCCCCTCCTTCTCTAGGTTAAGAACATCATCCCCTTAACCTAGGTTGTGTCCTGATCAGGAGCTCAAAATTTGCCAAAAGATAAAAGTGTTAGAATCTTGATAAGCTTGGCTTTAGATTGAAGATCTCGTCATTCTGAATTCAATGGTGTGAATGACACTCAAATTTGAGCTCATATGCAGGAGCTAGAGCAAGTCAAAGTTCAGGTTTGACTTAGACACGTGGCAAGATTGGATGACATGACAAAGGTTCTAATGAATGGGGAAGCGCCAAGTGGCAGGTTGCCATTGGGTCACGCATATCGCATATCAAAGAAAAACAGAGGAGCGACTTAAGGATAATCATTCCTAGGCAAGTGGCGATGTGATAATCGCATATCGCAATCGCACAAAGGGAAGTGTTAAGAATCAACCCCTAGTAGGATCTCGACTGTGAATACAATATTGCATATTGCAGGTTGGAGGAGGAATGAGAATCGGCCCCCGACGAAGCCCGGTTGTGATGCGACAAAATTTTAATTGCAAATCGTAATGGGAGCATGAAGTAACACCCTGACCACTGCCAATTGCAATTGCGATAGTGTCCCTAGATGCGATATTTTGTATGTTGTGCTTTATAATCCCGACGGGGCTGCATATTGCGAAGTGCCTGTTGTTTGGGCTTGAGGTTATCCTTCAATTGTGATGAGCGATAAGTCCCTAATAAAATGCAACTATAGGTTCCATTTAATTATCCGTCAAGTCCACTGATATCGCATCACACATCACTTGTTTTTATTCATAGACCTTGACCACGAGTTTTTCCACCAATTGTGATATCCAACAGTGCTGTGAAATTGTCACCTTTTCCGTCAAACGACCACTTTGCATGTGAACACTCGGCCTTAACTGCGAGATAAGTAGGGAAGTTGGCGGGACCGCCAATTTCAGTGAAAATTTCCAAAATTAGCTTCAGATAATGAATTTAACTGGCAGTAAGCCAAATTTGGAGGAGAAAAATGTGCAAAGACTGACAAAAGTCATAACTAAGGCAACTTTTGACTAAATGGGATTCAAAAATAGGCTATAGCCATTTTTGGGCATTTTAAACTGATTGGAACAGGGTTCAGGAACAAAGGAGCACTTCTGGATAAGCTTTTTGCAAAGTGAAGCCTATGGGTGCCCTAGTCAACCAGAGTGTTGATTCAGTTTACAGAGGAGTATGAAGATGGAGATGACCTTGCAAGGGTCTTCGAGGCTCCATGTGCTTTCTGCAGTAGCCATTACAACAGTGTTGTAGCTTTATTTCTTTTTTTCTCTATATCTGTATGGAGAAAGAGACTTGTTTAAGTACTTCAAGTGGATTGTAGTATTGTATATGCTCTTTGAAGTTGGAGTATGGGGCTTGATTTCAGAGCCCTTAGCTTGCTAATTGTTTCATGACTAACTGTAGGAGTTCATGTGTTTGGAGTTAGATTTCTTTGCAGAAGAATGTTTCCTTGAAGGGGAAACTGGCCACTCTTTTTGTCAGCACACTTATGTACTCTTATTACTGAAGAATTTTGAGCATAATGAGAAGGGGCCATGCCTTTAGAGCTTATCCAAGGAGATGTAGCCCAGGAGGGGTGAACTCCCTTAACAATGGCTGGTGTGTTACTGCTTGATGCATGTTTTGATTCAGTATTTTGGTTTCAAGTTTTTAATTTTTCTTCATGAAAACTAACTTAAGTAAACACACATAAAATTCATATTTTTACTTGTTATTTTGGAGTACAAATATCAAGAACATTTTTATATTATGAATGGGGAATTAGCACAACATTACTAATCTACTCCATTTCAGATCATGTCCATTTGGTCCCGTGTGGTCCCGCATATTTGAAAAGTCAAATCTTCAATAACCATTCGGGAAGTCAAGTTCAATAAGGATTTTAGGATTGACAAACTCTTTCATAAGGCATATTCCTCTAAACCCAACCCTCGAGTCCTCACCTCCTTCGCTTCGAAATCTTCGTACCTTGCTTGATAAGCAAGAAATCTCTATTCTTAAAACCCCTTCCAGGAAAAGGATTACAAGGTCCACTTCATATTCATTAGCCAATTTATCCCTTACAAGTGACCTTCTATATATACACGTCTCCTCAAATCTGTGAAAGTCTGTAATGAGTAGGGAGTCTTAGCTGAGGTGACAGTGTGCTAAGTCTCCATTGTTTCCCTTGATCTAGCAGTTGTCCCTTAGAAGTCCCTTTTAGCCCCCCTGCTAGTTTGAGCGGTTATAGGCTACAAAAGTGGTTGTAAGCCTCTTGCTTGAAACCCTCCATGCAAAAAAAATTATCTTTTCCTTCTAGGGTAATTTCTTCGACCCTGTTCTGAGATTTTCTAAATTTCGCCATTCTGTGGAAGTAAGCAGTGTTTTGATCTCCCTTCTTTAGCCAAATACCTGACGATTTCAACCTCCATAGTTGTTATATATATATAAATATATAAATTATATATATATATATATTTGTTGTAAGGGTCGCTTTTGCTTCTAAATGGTTCAGAGTTACCTCCTCTTTTTCCATTTGCTGCTGATGAGATTATGGTCTCTTTTGCAACTCCTGTCTCTTCTACCATGGAGGTTGATATTTTGTATTTAACCAATTTCTTCACTCCCATTTTACAGCCTTCAGTTTGTTTTCCCAAACATAAGAGGGCGAACCAGAGATCGACCTTTTCTAGACCTGAGCGATCAACTTCAAAACCCTTTATTCTTTCAGCCAGTCTTGGCTAAATCTGAAAGGTATTGGTCCCATATTCTCGATAGGGGATAATTTTATCCTAATTTATTTATGGTTCGATGCACCTTGAGCTAGAATAGAAGTGTTTCACTCCATACCTTTGTCCAACCAACCACTATGGATCAAGAATCGATCAATATGAGCAACAATGTGACTATTTTCGTTGTGTTTGCTTGACCAAGTAAACTTTTTGGCCTTTGGTGGAAAATCCACCAAGTCCCACTCCAACATTAAATCTTCCATCTGCTCTCGAAAAGGATCGCAAACATGGCATACTCCTCTTTTCTCTATGACCTTTAAAACTATGTTTAAATCTCTTCCCAATACATAGTTTTCAGGCCCAAAATTCTCCCTTATTCTTCCTTGGAAGTTCCAAAATTCCAATTTTCCTCATATATAACAGGCCTATAGACAGAGACCATTGGAATTATCTCTTCGATGCCTTTTTCCTCCAACAAAGCTGCGATCCAGCGTTGCGAGCTAAGACTATCCACTAGTTTAAATTTTGTGTCATCCCATAATACTCCCAATTCCCCTGATGCACCCTTTGAATGAAGAGAAATTCGTGAACTATTTTTCCATTTCTTTTATGTTTTCAATTGCTATAACAACCTCAAGTTTTGTCTCCTGCAATAACATAGCCAAAGGATTTTCCTTTCCTATCTTCTTTTTTAGGGCAAGGAGTTTTGGGGGCCTCCCATTCCCCTTAAATTCCAGGATAAAACCATCATTTCAAAGAGGGAGTTTTGAGAGACTCTCCACTTTCTTTTTTCCCTTCTACACCTTTTGTTTTTTTGTCTTAAGGATTTCTAGGATCACAGATTGATTCCCAAGTTTTTTATTTTGCTTATCCTCCCTTTCTCTCATTGTTTTCTTTGGGGTCTTCCCTCGTGCTTTTTTTTACTGCTTTCCATTTCAAGACTGCTTCCTTTATCAAACCAAATCAATGATTGAGTTTTAGTTAGAGTTGAGACCCCTGCTAGAATGTTGGATTTAACTTCTTCTCTATCTTGCAGCATGTCCATATCTTGAATAGGGTCTTGAGAAGTTGCTTCCTCTTCAATCTCGTGATTTTTATCCTCCTCTTCCCCTACCTCATTTTCTTGGTTCTCATTTGGTTCAGGTTCTGGGCAATTTGTTTAAGGTTTTATGCCCTCATTCCCTTCATTATTCTAAAGTATTTCGAAGAATTTTTCGGATGTTGTTGTCCCACTCTTTTGCTTACTGCTTTTCTCTTTACTGGTCCTTGATTTGTCCTTGTTTCCACCCTTCTTTTGAGTATGCCTTTGATCCACTTGCTCATTCGACGCATTTTTAGAAGGAGCCTTTTTACAATCCCTTGCAAAGTGCCCATACTCATGGTAGTATCAAAATTTGAAAGGGATTTGTTCATAATCCAACAACTGATAATGGATCCAATCCCCCAAAGTTAAGTTGATCTTTGATGGCAACACTTTTTTAAGGTGAACCTCCACACTTATTTTTGCACATGCAAATTGTGATCCTTTTGGTTGTGCCCGGTCAATATATTTTCTGACTCTATTGCCTATTGCCCACATGCATTCATCACTCTTACATGATAAGGGGTGTCTGGGCAGTTTTACCCCTACAGGGATAGCAGTTGAGGTGTCTTCATTTGGATTAAATTCCAGAGTCCATTTATTGAGATACATCACCTATTTCCCAAAGTAAGGTTTGTTTCTAAATATAATGTCTCTTTCTTCTTTGTTTTCGAATAGGAAGGCAAAAAAGCCATTACCATCATCATATAACTCTATATTACTAGTCATGATTGACTTCTAGGTTTAATCCATACCTCCATTGATTTTGGGGATGGCCACATCTTAGTGAACTTCTATCTGAGGGCATGCTCCAATAAGGCGACAGAGGTTCTCCTCGCTCCTAAAAGCAACTCTACCGAAGGGATGTCTTCAGACTTCTTTACAAACTTTGCATTCAATTCTCTTTTCCGATGTAGTTTTTCAATAGATGAAACCAAAGTTTGGAACACAATGTTCTTGTCATTTTGGGGAGGAGGGGGGGGGACCGCCCCACAACAGGCATATCTACAGACAGGCTCACGACGAGGGGACAAACTCAGTTCACACTCTTGGGATTTCTAACCATTCCAAGCTTTGCATGAAGATTAAGAGTAGATAATATTGGACCAAATTAAAATTTGATTAATTTATAAAATATTTATGTTGATATGTTTGTCTATTTTTGGAATGTGGTTTTTGAGAATTTTATTTTAATCATTAGATACCAAAATTAGGGTTTTGAGAATTTTATTTTAATCAATACATATGTTGTACCTTTGAGATAATAGTGGTCAGCTGTCAATGCCAGAGCATCTAAGATAAATGTTTTGGGGGTTTTTGTTTTAATTTGGGAGACCAATGAATAAAACAAATATAGAACTGATATACCTAACCCTTTGAATAATATCAATATCTAAGTAAAGGGCTGTTGTAAAATTTCACATAGTGATAAAGCTTGAATAGTGGTGAGCATAAAACAAAAATTAATATGATTATCACAATTCTTAGATAGATAATTACATAATCATATGTATGAAAACCTCTGGCTGATGTTTAGAAGGTTCAAGAGAATATGCTTCTTCTTACAACAAGATGTTAATGATTTATTGATTCAGAGGGAATTAATTAAACAAGCAGTCCATTAATCCATTCTCTTTAATGATTATCACTTCAGAAATCTTATAGGAATAGATTGAAACACAATTATTCATACCTAGTTATCTCTGTAAAGTCATAAGAATATGAAGAAAAACATAATGACTAATACTAGAAAAACTTACATGAAAAAAAAACTATGCAAAACAGAATTCAGAACCATTGCTTCATATTAAGGTTCCAGAAAAGTCAAGTACATCAAATATCTAGAAATGCTTCATCAAGGGTGCAACCAGGTTCAAAGATGAATAGTGAGTAATGACCAACGAACAATGAACCCCTTTGATAACTCGAGAATAGAGTTATTTATATAAAAATAAGAAAATATCCTAAACTGTTTAAGAATTTATTCTAGGAAAAGGAAGAATCTTTATGTAAAAGGATAGAGACAACTATTGAACTACTTCTTGCTGTCCCTGTTATTTAGGTTTTGTTGGCTTTGGTTTTTGATATTTTACCTTTTAAGCTGCTTGTCTGTTTGATCTTTACGCTAGACGTGATGTTCACTTATGATCTTTCATCTGATACACTTTGACCTCTGTGAATATCCTTTATTGTGTCCTTTTACCTTTATTGTACATTTCAAGTTTTCACTGTATATTTCAACAGTAAATCATTTAACTTTTATGTTTCAGCATCAGGTAATTTGGATTTTGATCGTCTCGCTTGTCCTTAACTGTATGCAAGATTTTGAATTCATTTTCTTGTAAATGTGGAACAACAGGTTCCGTATGATCACCTGCAAAACACAACAAATGCTAAAAAAAAAACACATGTTGGCAGGGAGGGCCGAAATGGCATCTTGAGTTGAAATATCTATGGAAGGAGTCCGAAGCGTTATCAGAAGGTAAACAATGGTTATATGGGTTGCAGAGGCTTAGGGTGGCACAGGAGGCTTTACACAGGATTTTATGTGTAAATAGGCGAAAAGAGCAAAGGTGAGGGTTTAATGTTTAAACGGGTAAATGTTCAAATTTTCAAAATTTTGGCGCAAAGCAGAGGGAATAAGGAATACCATGTTCAGGAGTATGGTGGAGTAGTAAGCGGAGCCATTGCACTAATTTTGTGGCAAAGGTGGTTTTTAGAGTAGGTCACCTGATCTACTTCATTGGCTAACACATAAAGTTTATTTCTTTTTCTTTTCTCTCTAACCTAACATTTTGTTTTTTGCCTTGATTTTTTAGGGCATCTATCCTAACATTTTCTTTGATATGGACATATTTATGAAAATATTTCCTAACATTTTTATTTAATATTCTTTTTGTCCATATCCTATCTTAACATTTTGTAAACATATTTTTCATTTTTTGACTAATTTATTCTATCTTATTAAAATAAAAAAATGCTACAACATCGGCTCCAACAGGGGACTGCTTTCTCCTGTAGAATGTAGAGAACCTGCAGATCCATGTGCCTTCTCCTTGGGCTATCGAGTCTTTGCTGTAAAAAACTCACATTGACATCTTGGAAAGTAAAAGAAACTAGAATTTTTACAATGAAATGTATCCCAACTTCTTAGAACTGAATTAAATGTTTGAGAAACCTTCCATTTACAAGATAATTGGAATATTGTCCCTCAATATTTTGCAGCACAAAGGTGTTGTTACCCTTTACTTCAGCAATTGCTAATGGACCAAACCACAGATTATCAAACTTGTCATACTTTCCCTTTTCCTCCCTCTTGGAGTCCCATCTTAGAACTAGGTCACCTTCTCTGAAGTCCCTTTTCCTGGCTCTTCTGTCAAACAAGCTTTTCATCTTATTCTGATATTTCTTCAATTTGTATTGAACTTCAACTCTATTTTGATTATGTTCAATAATCTGATTTATTCTCCTGTAAAAATCATGAGGTTCATCTTTTGAATCCTGTAGGAATTTTAATACAGGGAAGGGCAAATTGGTAGGGAAGATTGCATCTTTCCCATAGACTAATTGAAAAGGATATTTTCCAGTTGATCTCTTTGGAGTAATTCTGTTTTCCCACACCGCATAAATCAATTGAGAATCCCAACTCTTTTTATGATCAACTAGAGTCCTTTTGATTACCTTTACTAGACTTTTATTTGAGGATTCTGCGAGACCACTACCTTGAGGGTAGGGAGTTGAATGATGTAATAGAATTTGATATTTTTGGCAAAACTCAATCATTTTAACACTAGAGAATGTTAGTGCATTATCTGTGACAATTTGAGTCGGGCAACCAAACCTAGATAAGATTTTTTCTTCAATGAATTTAATTACTACTAAATTAGTAGAATTTCTTACTGGAATTTCTTCCACCCATTTAGTGAATTAGTTTGTTGCTGTGAGAATCCATCTGTGTTGATTACTTGAAGTGGGATGGATTTCTCCTATAAGATCTAATCCCCATTGAAGGAAAGGTGTTGAGATTATTGATGGTACTAGTGGAAGAGCTGCTAGTTTATGCTTACCAGCAAACATCTGACAAGGAACACAACCTCTAACCTTTGCCCCCACTTGCAAGAACAATGTTGGCCAATAAAATCCTCCCCTTAATATCTTGTATGTTGTTGCTCTCCAGGCATAATGTCCTCCACAAAATCCTGTATGAAACTGATCAATGATTCCTTCAGTTTCTGATTATGTTAAACATAATAACAAAATATTTAGTGGATCTTTCCAGTACATATTCACATTTATGATGCAGTACTTGACTGCTTTCAATTCAAGGCTTTTACAATGGGCCTTGGAAAATGATGTTGGACACTCAAAATGGTGGAGAAAATTTACAATGTCTTTATACCAATCTGACAATAGAAATTTGTCATCAGTATGTAAAGGGCTAATCTGATATGAAGGTAAAGGTTCTTGTCAATTCTTTTCTTCAAGTTGAAGAGAAGGTTCTTGTGGATTCTCCCCTTGTAAAATTAGGAAAGGTTCTTGTGGATTCTTCCCTTGTACTTCTAAAATAGAATTGATTCCAAGCACTTTGCAATTGGATTCTGCTAGAAGCTTGGCTAATCCATGGCTTTTTACTAGCTTTGTAGTTTTGATAGTTAGATCAAACTCAAGTATTTAAGTGATCCGCCTACCTCTTTTTCCATCAGGGTAAGGTTGAGTTAAAACAACTTTTACAACACTATTAGGAACATAAGCAGTAATAGGTGAATGTAGGACATGCATCCTGAAATATTTCAGGGCTTGAATGAGGGCATAAGCTTGCTTCTCGATTATCTCATATTTAAGCTTGGCATATCTCATAACCTTACTGAAAAAATCTATGGGCTGGTCACGAGAATCTTCATTCTTTTGTAATAGGACAACAACAAGGGTTGTTGATGAGGCGAAAGAAAGGATACTGAATGGTTTAGTATAATCAGGGCTGGCCAAGGTGGGAGATTTTGAGATAACTTTCTTGATCTGATCAAATGCGTGCCTGGAAGAGTCAGTCCATTTAAATTCATCATCCTTTTGGAGCATGTCAGTTATATCTTTTACAATCTCTGCATAATTCGGGATGGATCTCCTTAAAAAATTAATCTTACCTAGAAAAGCTTGAATTTCTTTCTTGTTTCTAGGTAAGGCTAATGTTTCAATGGCAGACACATGCTTAGGATCAATTACCACTCCTTCCTTTGAGATTATATAGCCTAATAGTTTTCCTTCTTTAATAGCAAATAAAGACTTTCTAGGGTTCAATGATATCCCAAATTTCCTACACCTGTCAAAAACCTTGTTCAAGTGCATTAGATATTTTTGAACAGATTTAGAAAAAACAGTAATGTCATCAAGATAAATAACTACAAATTTGTTTACCAGACCCATGAAAGCTACATACATAGCTCTATGAAATGTTGCTCTAGCATTTGATAAGCCAAATTTATGTACGCTTATTTGCGACCCAATTAGAATATCTAAGAGGGGAATGATCTGGGCATCTAGTATTTTCTTAATCTCCCTTTCTACAGTTGGTAGAAGGGATGGATTTATCCTCCTAAGTTTTTGTTGATAAGGTTTTGCTTGTGGATTCAAAGGAATCTTATGTTGTATTAATGAAGTGTCATAGGTCTTAAGATCAACATAAGTCCATGCAAAAACATCCTTATAATTTTGAAGTAACTTAAGATACTGAGCTTTGATCTCAGGGTCCAGAGATGCCGTTGTGCCCTACAACAACCCCCCATTTCATATCATTAAAATTCCAAAAAATATAATGTGAAATGGGTCCCTTTTTAATTTTTGTTTGAAATTGGTATCAATTTAAAGTTCTATTTCGCAAAAAGGCTTTTTAATAAAACCAATAAAAAAACCCGATATAAAACGATTTATCTTTATCATTGCGATAAAGTGATCGCAAGATCGCATATCGCAATGGCAAAGAAAACACAATGTAAAGGACATATTGGTTTTCGCCGATGCGAAATCGCTATCGGATATCGGCAAAGCATAAAGTAACACGGAGTAATGATCCTTGCCACAATGCGATGCGAAATCGGCAATCGGCAATTGGCAATAGCACCTAAAGCACAACTAAACTTATCTTCATCTGATGCGATGCGATATCGCTATCGGCAATCGGTGATTCACCATCCTAAGCGGTACTACCAGCGATACCCGACGCGATGCGATATCGGATATCGACAATCGGGGGTTCTATGCAAAACCAATGAAAAAAACTTAGCATTTCCCCGATGCCCGATTTCGCAAGAGGTAAATGGCACATTTCTCAAGGTAACAGTCATAAAGGCAGTTTGATTTGATTTATCGTAAGTTAAGCCATATCCTTTGGAAAAGCCGCTCATCTGTGTTACCGCCAAATCACCCTCAACATGCTTCAATAATCATTTATCATTAATCGAAGCAATGTAATTATGAGCTGACAGGCCGTAATACAATTTATAAGAAACAGGCTTGAACCATCCACTATTTGTCCTAAGGCCACTCAAGTCGATTAATTATGTGAATTGCGCCAAATATATATATTTCATTCTGTTCAATTCATGATATTGTTGCATGTGTTGCACTTACCTTTTACTCTACGCAGAATTCTTTCACAGAAACAGAAGGAAGTGGAATGGGAAAGAAATCCAAAAAGACTACAATGCCTACTGCCCCGCCAGCCGCAGGGATAACTGTCGTTGATCCAACTGGGAAGAACAAAGGACTAATATCAGATACAACATGCTTAGGACTTCCCAAGACCACTTGGTAGGGGACTTACAATTTGATTGAAGCCGAAGGGCCAATGGTGACCGAAGTGGAAATTTTATGTGACAACACCAGTAAATCCGATGCCAATCTATAAGATTTGGCCTACTCCTTCCTACACAGAATAGCGGCTCGGGAGTAGGTTCTTCCTTACACAGATGTGGTAAGGTGGGCACTCCAAGAACTCCCTATTGTCGATAGACTGTTTGAATCTACGGATGGGAGGGTTTTCGGCTCGTTTCGAGCCGAAGACCTAAGACTAATGTATCACCTGCCACGAGAAGAGAAGAAGTATAATGCTGCATTTTTGGAGAAGTTTCGAGAAGAAAACAAGACCGAATCTGAACTTATTCGAGAATGGAGACACAATCCAGCAAAACACAAGCACGAGGCCTCGGGTAAGTACTCAGTTGACTCCCTGTGTTCACCTTACTGTTATGCTGGAGTTATGATGTGTAGGCTATGGGGATTGCATGATTCTACCAATATCACCATAGAAATGGTCCCCCTAATTGAGGCAGCATGCAGTGGAGAAATCATGGTCTGGGCAGTCATATTGTCCGACAAGTTAGCCAAAGCCATTCTTGACTTTAGGTCTGACTATCGTGTCTCAGAAAGGGTTATTCCGCCATTTTACTACAGTGCATATATTATGGATGTGTTGTGTTTTAATTCTGAATTTCCTATACTAGGATGGAGGTGGACGTCACAAGACC
>APFE031622406.1:0-11260 GCA_000404065.3 Pinus taeda
CACTTGTAATACCGAATCAAATGTTAGCTAGATAGTTTTTGTTGAATAGCTCATTGAAAAACCTCGTTACTTGAAATTAATTTCCTCATGTATGATAACAAAATAAGAAAAATATAAAACCTATAAAATTCTTAGCAACATATATTAATACAATATAATTTAACTAACATTTACTTACCATTGTAGTCTGAGCTAATGTCATAGGGTGAATTGAAAGTCGTGCACCTTGCGAAAATAAGGTGTCATGAATAATCAAATAAGTGTATTTCTGAAACACTAGTCTACCAATATGGAAATATTTGTCTGCAAAAATCAGGCAATGTCAAATAACAAGTATGGGATGGTAATCAATCTCACCAATTTGTTGTTGTGATTAAAAAACAACATTCAATTACCTTGTCTCATTTGAGTCATCCTATTGTGACTTTGTTACATGGATGGCTAACCATGTTTTTGATACTTTCCATGTACAAAGTGAACCCACACACTATGTTCACCATTAGTGACTTAGGAAAAGGGGTCTAAAATGTATTGTGGAGGTTGTGAGCTATAAAAGAGACGTCCACATGTCATATGATGTGAGGGATCGAGGTTAATATGAGTTATATATATGATTAACATTAAACATGTCTCGAGTTTTAGTAGGGCTAGGTGGAAATGATGAAATGTCTTAATAATCCCCCAACGCATTATTTTGTTCCCAAGTGGAAGCCATACCACATTGCAATGGGATATTATAGAGACTCAAAAGTTGTTTAAATTTAGTGGAACCCATAGTGAAATCTCATCCTATTTTAGATAGAGAGAAATATTGTTTTTCAAAATTAAAAGAGAATGAATCTTCATCCAAGAATGTCTCTATACCATTTTACTTCTGGAAACCATTTAGAAACATTTAGAGACGAAAACTGACTCTATATGAACTCAGAACTTTCGAATGCTTGTTTAAGAGGAAAGTTCGCTTCACCTTAGTAATGATAACATGTTATTACTAGATTAAATATAAGTCAAAGGAAAATTAATGTGTAAACTTGAAGGTGCACTAGAGTTTATATCTCTAATTACATTATATCTTTTGTACATTTTCTAATTTTATCATTATGATAATATGATTTTAAGTCATTTTATTAGTTATTGGAGACTTTCGCAGTTGATCTGTACAAGGTTTCGAGTTTCGCATGGTGATTCTGTGGTCCCTGATGATGGATGGAGTCACCATCCAAAACGTTATCACTCATATTAGACATTATTATTCTGTTTTCTATTTCCTTTCATTACTATTATTCTTATATCTAATATGTTAACACTATTAATCACCTAATTATTCTACTCATTTATCATTTTATATTAATTATCTAATTTTATTATAAGTACTCCTATCATCTGTATTCTATTTATATATTATTCATTACAATTATACAATTAATTATTAATATTTCTATTAAAATCAATTATTATCCTTTTTTTCTTAAAGTTAGTTTCTCATAATCTTTTTCTTTGATTCCTAGGATTTCTATACCCCACCTTTCCCACCTCTTATTTTGCAACACATATGTGTATGGACCTTACCACTTTTGTGCTCTTAAACATTTGGCCTTAAAGCTAGATCTCTTTTTAGATTTGAAAAATCAAACGAAAGTCATCTTTAAATCCCCAAAATTAGGTTCTACAAAATTTAATGAAAAAAATCTCAAAACATTATGATTTAAATTTTAAAAGATTAAAGGAAAAACATTAATTTTAGTAATAACTTATTTTTCTCACTTTTATTTAGTAAAGTGAATAGCAATATGGTATGACAAAGTAATATTCATTTTTAAAGAAAAACCATCATATCTATGAATCACACTAGTTGGTTCGAAACGTATCGACAAAGGTCTTTCTATATGTGATTTTCACAGAAGCTCTTCTTATAAAAAAAACCATCATATCTATTTACGGAGAGAATAGCACTTAAACATCGCCCTCCATGTTTACGGCCAGTATTTTGGCTGCCAGTTCAGTTCGTCTATTCCAGTTTTGTTTCGCTCAGTTCATTTCGCTTTGTGTAGCGTTTGACTAGAAGTTCCTCTGAATTTTCTGGCCCACCAGGCTTCTGGATTATTACTAATTTTGGCTATTCTTTACTTAAGAGTTATTAGCGATTCTCCGTGTTTACATTCTCTGATTTGCAATTTTTCTGGCTTACATTCTCCGGCCAAGATAAACATTTTGGTGAATATAGAAAGCACACACTATGCTTTTCGGCTCAGCAATTTTGAATTTGTACGGGACACTGATATGTACAGGTCGTAGAAAATATCTCAGAAAACTTTAAGATAACACTGAAAAGTACGAATAGAACCCTGTGCAATTAGAAACTTTATATTAACAATCACACAATTTTACCCCAACTAAAGCAAGTTAGAAACAGATTGACTTTGATATTCAAGGTAATAGACAAGCGTATATCTATTGTACCTGTAGTTTAACTTTATTAAACTATAGGTACAATCTGAAACCATGAAGAAGATCAGATTGCGGATCAGCAGTTATTGTGTTGTAGTTGGAATCAGCAGTTATTGTGTTGTAGTTGGAATTAAATTAATATATAATGGTAATATATGATCACAATAGTTAATTTTTTGTAATGTTTATTTGAATAAATTAATTTAAAAATATAGTATTTTTTGAATTTTTAATATTTTTGAATTATTTATGTAATTGTAATTTATTTTGTTAAGACGCAGCTTTGCAAGTTAGATCACAATAGTTAATTTTTTCTAATGTTTACTTTAATAAATTAATTTTCAAATATAGTATTTCTTGAATTTTTAAATATTTTTGAATTATGTATGTAATTGCAATTTATTTTGTTAAAAGGCGGCTCTACAAGTTAAAGTATATGTGCACGTGTAAAGTGTAATGAAAGTATGTAATAATCTTAAATGTTGGTTTTATTAAAATATAATAAAAAATAAAAGTGATATTGGAAATGAGTTTAAACATTGTAAATATTGCCTCAATTAATAATAAAAAGTTAAAATGATAAGTTTGAACATTAAAATGTTTTCTCAATTAATAATAAAAGGTTAAATTAATAAAAATAATAAAATTCAATTTGTTATAGATAATTTATATCATGTGACAAACAAGTACTACAAAAGTAGTTGACACTTGTTATAGTTTCATATCACAAAACCATCTCACATCAACAGTGTAAAAAATGTGAGACACATAAATGTGCAGATAAAGAGCTCAAAATTATCATTCCAAAAAATCCCCACTAAATTTTAATGAAATCAAAGAAAAATAATGTTGAAAAAAAGGAAAATTATTTTACAATTAATTTAACTTGTGAATATGATTAGTTACAATTCCATGGGCCAAAACCATGACTTATAAATACCCTATTAACCATAACTTATTTTCGAGCCAAAATATTTTATAGCAATATGACAAAAAATTTAACCATGGAGATTGACCCCCATATTATAGTTGATATTATTAACTTGTAAATACGCCTTTGTTACAATATCATGGGCCAATACCATGACTTACCAATACAACATAACCTGAAAGACATGAATTATTTCACAATAAAAATATTTTATTAAAACACGAAAAGTGTCTTAACCAGGGAAATTCACCCCGACTTTACTAGATATATTATTAACTTGTAAATAATATTTAGGATAATACCATGGGCTAATACCATGGCTCATCACGAGATCCTTAACCATAGATATTCACCCACACTTTTCCATTCATATTATGAACATGTGAATAGATTTTGTTACAATACCATGCGCCAATACCATGGCTTTTCAATACTACATGCCAAAAAATCATAACTTTTTTCGCATTCAAATTTTTTTATAACAACATGACAAGATTCTTAACTATGAATATTTGCCCCCACTTGAAAATGGATATTATTAATTTGCAAATATGATTTGTATAATACCATGGGCCAATACCATGAATTATGAGTACCACATGCCCAAAAACCATAAGTTATTTCACAATCAAAATATCTTATATTAATTTAATTTGATAACATTTTTCAATCAAATTAAAAGGAAAATGTTATATAGTTTTGAGATATATCTAAACCTCTATAGAAATTAAATCAAGGTTTTAATAAAATTAAAAATGAGAATACTTTTATGTATAATGATGTGAACTTTATATAATATAAATGATGTTATGAAGAAACAACATAGATCCATCCTAATTTCTATAGAAATTAAATCAAGGTTTTAATAAAATTAAAAATGAGAATACTTTTATGTATAATGATGTGAACTTTATATAATATAAATGATGTTATGAAGAAACAACATAGATCCATCCTAACTAAGGATCCAAACGATGAGAGAAAGCAAAGTGACTAACAATAATAGAGGAAAGGTAGAGCATGAATTTTTTAAGTTTTTCATTATTTTATTTTCTTTGACATGATTTATCCAAAATATAGGTTTAATATTTTACAACCAATTCAACCTTTTTAATTTAGATACTTAAACAAAATAAAACCTGATCAAATTTAAGAGAGGTAAGAAGGGGATAGTAACAAAGTTGGATGGCAGAGAGAGAAGGGGAGGGGGCGGAGAGCGAGGAAATAACAAAGGCATAGAGAGATAAACGTGGAGAGAAAGAGGGAGTGGCAAGGGAGAGATTGAGAGAAAGTGAGGCAGAGAGGAGAGGAGGGCAGAGAAGAGGAGAGGAAGGAGATAGGGAGAGCGTTGAAAAATGTAATTAGGTTCGTTCTTCATAATGACTCATGTACTCTTGATATTTTATATTTGATGTAAAAAGAAAAAGGAGAAAAATAGCTATTATTTTATAAGCACGAGTTTCATGCTCAAGTTAATTAGGTCAAGCATGTTCTTCATGCTTTTAGGATTTTTCAAGTGAAAATATTATTTTTCATAAATCAAGAGAGTCGTTGTTATGCGAATGGCCATCTTGCATCAAAAGAGAAGATTTACTTTTGTGTTTAAAGTGTCAAAAGAGTCCTCCAAGACCAAGTCGGCCTATCCTGAAGAACTCATACTAGGAAGGCCTATTCGACCACACGGAAATTTATATATAGAAGTGAAATTCTTCTTCATTTAACACCTTCAATTACTTAGTTCGATCTGCAATAGAAACAATAAGAAAGGAAGTGTGAAGAGAAGAAGAAACCTTAGCGAAGGAAGGAAGACCTTGCAAAAAGGAAAAGATTTTTTGACCTATTGTAGGGCTAAAAGATGCAGAATAAGTTGCAAATTTACGGTTGAAGTCCCAAAATATGATTTGACCAACAAAATAGAAGTTTGAGTTTCATTTGATAAAAAAATTCACTGTACCATGTTATTTGGTGACTCATTGAGACGCAATGGGGAAGATTATATGCTAACCCCGCCCTCATATGGTTTTCCCCTTCCCTCAATTGATTTCAACAAGGTTTTATGTTATACCAGGGGGATATGTGTTCGGCGTAGTGTCTCGCATGAAACTTGGGTTTAATTTATGCTTACTTATCACTATGTTCATGTGCTCAATTGGTATTTCAGCTCTTAAATAATTTACTAATGTTGATTCCCCTTCTTGTCCCAAATGCAGTGTTTTCTATGGGCTTAATTGAAACCTTTTCTATCATTTTGAGCAAAGGTGATCTGAAGCTTAGAAATAGGTAGCTGAAATGTGGAAAATGCACTGGATTCCTCAGTAAGCACATTTTAAAACTAGGTTTTGAACATATCCTTTCAGAGTCATGGTTCTAGAGTTTTCATTACTATTGTCCCAATTTTTTTTTTTTTTTCACTCTGTGAATTATTTTCCTTCATTCCGTTACTAATTTCCTACAATCCATTCCCTTCATTTTATTTTTAGCTTTCCCCCTTCCCTCTTATGTATCCCACATCTCATATTACACTCAACCGATATTACCCACATCAAGTTTTATTCTTTGTATGGAATGTAAAATTGGATTAACATTATCTTTCGTGCACTATGTAGATGATTTGAAAGGAATGGGCGACAAGGTAGGTAATAACTACTTTTGTTTGCTATCTATTTTTGTTTTTCACTTTCTTTTCATTCTTCTAAGACACTAAATTCTTCTTGGCATGGTTTGGGTAGGAGTTTTGTTATTTGGAAGTGAGTATTTGATAATGTTAAGATACAAACTAACGAGGGGATGTATGTCATCCCATGGACATACTTCCCAAATAATTTCCCTGAATATGTTGATGAGATGATGATAAATTCCTTCCCTTGCTTTGGTTTTGAACCATCTCCTTGCATGGCTTCTATTTTCACTTATTGTGAATGGACTCATTTTCAACTATCTCTAGTTTATATGGTTATTGGGTCTGCGTAAGACATTTTTTGTTTGTAATGAAAGACCTCGAAGAGGGTTACCACACTAGGACCCCGTTCTTCATACTTATAATATTATTTATCCGTTCCCTTGGAGAAATGGAAATACATCATTTAGTTTAATATTGTTTTATGTTTATTCACTAATGGGTTATTTTTTTATTCCATTTAGCAATGGATAGGGTAAGGTTATCATACCATAGCCCTATCATTCTTCCATTATATAATATTGATTCTGTTTACAGTGCTCTAAATATGTATAAATTCTAATATAAAATGTATGGAATGGTTATTATTCTCCCCACTTTTGAGTTTGGGATCTTATTTGAGTTTTGGCCCCTCCCTCGCCCCCGCTAGATATTGATAATAACAATAAGTTTAGGGTTGTATTTAAGGAACCATGGTCATGTTTTTCTCACATTAGGAATATGGTTTTACTTTTCCATTGTGGCTAAAACTCTAGGAATGCATAAAAATTGTTTTTTTTTTTTTGCTTTTGGAGTGAACAGTTACATACTAGGTTTATACTTGTAGCCTCTTTTCTTAGTTATTGACACAACATACCTCATAGGGCATCCCACCTTTCCTAAGAATTTCATGCTTCTAGGTTGTAACTTTCCCTTTACATGGTCTGCTCAAGGATTTATTCTGATTCTTGGAGTTTGAATGGTCTAAATAGGTTCTTGTAGGAAACATCATAGGTTTTACATTTATCCTTAGCTTCCATTCATAAATGTTATTACCATTATTTCCCTTGTTTTATGATATTCAAGAAACAACATTGAGTTTATCCCTATGCTGTAGTTTTGGCATATACTCTTCTCAGTACGTCTGTCACTTATATCTATAATTTAATTGAATACCTCACATTTGCGTTAAGTAAGGAGGATGTGTAGTTCTTCCATATGTAATATTCTGGGCCTAGCATATTCTTTCCAGACAAGCAATGAAGGAATATTTAGAGGTTTATCGACATTCAAGTGGTTTTCCTTTGGGCTTATCTAGGTATTTCCTAATATGCAAGACATAAATCTAATTTCTTTTTACAGTGCATATTTTTTTTAACCCTTCCCATCAACCATTCAAATGCCCATCAATCTAGTGAACAACCATTTAGCTTTAAAAGTTATCCATATTTTTATTAACGTTGAAAACATGTAGACAGTAAGATTGATATGACATTGTTGGGTGGGATAATAACCTTCTCTTAAAGGTTATAATGATTGGTAGTAAAGCCTACAAGATATTCATTTCTATCAATTTTCTTAAAAAGGCACTACCATCCTAAGAAACCTTATTTTATGAACTTGTGCATGATTTAATATACCTTACATGTAATATCAGTAGTAATGAATTGAAATCACTACTTGAACACATGCATTAAGGACTGGATGAACCAACAACCATATGGATGATACAAATTTATGGGGGATGTTCCACATGTCTGTAGTAGATCGATAAGACAAATCTCTTTACCAACACACCCCTAAGCCTCGGGTTGTGATTTTATAGAGATCAGTTCCTCAAGCCTATTTTAGCTCTGTGGATTTTCACTTTCAAGTAGTAGATGGTGGTATTCACAGATCATGATCAACCTTTCACTTATTCTCTCACAACATGAGACTCCTCTCTCTTCCTCGGGTACTTATAAATTCATCGTTGATCCTTTGTAGCCTCACAACATGTGGAAAATCTTCCATTAACAACTATTTATTTCCTAGGACTTGTTCCACCATGAGGCCATATCCCCTTTGTGCTACATGCCCCCTTAAGATATGTTGTTTATCCCCCTTCCAAATTTATTATTAGAGAATAAAAATTCCTCAACTCTAAATTTACCATTCATAGCTTGTCATCAGTCAAGCAGAGCCACCTCATATAAAATCAAAATCCATACTCACAAACATCGCTCATCAAATTGTATCTATTTAATTATTATTAATAAAATAAAATTGTCTACAATATTTATTACAATATTATTTTTGAAATTTAAAGTTTTGAGACCTTTCAACCATAATTAAAATAAACATATCTTCAGAAACCAAAAGTTAAAGAATCTTGTGATAATAATGGATAGCATGCTATTTTTGTTATGTCATCTCAAACACTTGTAATACTGAATGAAATGTTAGCTAGATAGTTTTTGTTGAATAACTCATTGAAAAACCTCATTAATAAAATAAAATTGTCTACAATATTTATTACAATATTATTTTTAAAATTTAAATATTTTTGAAATTTAATGTTTTGAGACCTTTCAACCATAATTAAAATAAACATATCTTCAGAAACCAAAAGTTAAAGAAACTTGTGATAATAATGGATAGCATGCTATTTTGTTATGTAATCTCAAACACTTGTAATACCGAATCAAATGTTAGCTAGATATTTTTTGTTGAATAGCTCATTGAAAAACCTCGTTACTTGAAATTACTTTCCTCATGTATGATAACAAAATAAGAAAAATATAAAACCTATAAAATCCTTAGCAACATATATTAATACAATATAATTTAACTAGCCTTTACTTACCATTGTAGCCTGAGCTAATGTCATAGGGTGAATTGAAAGCCGTGCACCTTGCGAAAATAAGGTGTCATGAATAATCAAATAAGTGTATTTCTGAAACACTAGTGTACCGATATGGAAATATTTGTCTGCAAAAAACAGGCAATGTCAAATGACAAGTATGGGATGGTAGTCAATCTCACCAATTTGTTGTTGTGATTAAAAAACAACATTCAATTACCTTGTCTCATTTGAGTCATCCTATTGTGACTTTGTTACATGGATGGCTAACCATGTTTCTGATACTTGCCATGTAGAAAGTGAACCCACACACTATGTTCACCATTAGTGACTCAGGAAAAGGGGTCTAAAATGTATCGTGGAGGTTGTGAGCTATAACAGAGACGTCCACATGTCATATGATGTGAGTGATCGAGGTTAATATGAGTTATATATATGATTAACATTAAACATGTCTCAAGTTTTAGTAGGGATAGGTGGAAATGATGAAATGTCTTAATAATCCCCCAACACATTATTTTGTTCTCAAGTGGAAGCCATACCACAATGCAATGGGATATTATAGAGACTCAAAAGTTGTTTAAATTTTTTGGGACCCATAGTGAAATCTCATCCTATTTTAGATAGAGAGAAATATTGTTTTTCAAAATTAAAAGAGAATGAATCTTCATCCAAGAATGTCTCTATACCATTTTACTTCCGGAAACCATTTAGAAACATTTAGAGAGGAAAACTGACTCTATATGAACTCAGAACTTCCGAGTGCTTGTTTAAGAGGAAAGTTCACTTCACCTTAGTAATGATAACATGTTATTACAAGGTTAAATATAAGTGAAAAGAAAATTAATGTGTAAATTTGAAGGTGCACTAGAGTTTATATCTCTAATTACATTATATCTTTTGTACATTTTCTAATTTTATCGTTATGATAATATGATTTTAAGTCATTTTATTATTTATTGGAGACTTTCGCAGTTGATCTGTCCAAGGTTTCCAACGTTTACCATGGTGACTCTATGGTCCATGATGATGGATGGAGTCACCATCCAAAACATGGTTACTCTGTGGTCCCTGATGATGGATGGAGTCACCATCCAAAACATGGTGACTCTGTGGTCCCTGATGATGGATGGAGTCACCATCCAAAAAATGGTGACTCTGTGGTCCACGATGATGGATGGAGTCACCATCCAAAACGTTATCACTCATATTACACATTATTATTTTGTTTTCTATTTCCTTTTATTACTATTATTATTATATCTAATATGTTAATACTATTAATAACCTAATTATTCTACTCATTTTATTATTTTATATTAATTATCTAATTTTATTATGATACTCCTATCATCTCTATTCTATTTATATTATTATTCATTACGAATTTATATTAATTATTAAATTACTATTAAAATCAATTATTATTTCTTTTTTTTTTAAGTTAGTTTCTCATAATCTTTTCTTTGATTCCTAGGATTTCTATACCCCACCACATATGTGTATGGAACTTACCACTATTATGCTCTTAAACATTTGGCCTTAAAGCTAGATCTCCTTTTAGATTTGAAAAATCAAACGAAAGTGATCTATAAATCTCCAAAATTAGGTTCTACAAAATTTAATGAAAAAAATCTCAAAACATTATGATTTAAATTTCAAAAGATTAAAGAAAAACATTAATTTTAGTAATAACTTATTTTTCTCACCTTTATTTAGTAAAGTGAACAGCAATATGATATGCCAAAGTAATATTCATTTTTAAAGAAAAGCCTTCATATCTATTTACGGAGAGAATAGCACTTAGACTATACCTGTGAATTTTCTGCATTTTATTTTTATGTCAAGTAACTACAAGTTAAATTGTTTATAAAAAGAAGATTGAGAAGTGATAATTGAAATACTAATATATTTGTTAATTGTTAAAGATATAACCTGTATTTTTTTTCAATTATTTAAATTAAGTTAATTGATAATAATTTTTTGCCAAATATTAATATAAATGATTATTAATTTTATAATAATATTAATGTTTATAAAAAAATAGAATAAAATAAATAATATATAACAAGATTATGCTCTATTTTTTTGGGTTAATTTCAAGAATAAAAAAGATCTCAAGGTAAAGATAAAGATGAAAGAAGATCTAAATGTCAATTTAAATTTCATATTTGATAACAAGAAAAACAAAACCAACAAACCCCCCAATCCGATTTAATGTAAAAGGGCATTCTCTAAGCGATTTTCCAACTCCCTCATTCCCATTCCATTCCAGTTTAACTTAAATTGTCAACCTATGGGTGTTATTTTGCTTAGAAGCAGCTTTGCAAGTTAGATCACAATAGTTAATTTTTTCTAATGTTTATTTTAATAAATTAATTTT
>APFE031622409.1:26440-48982 GCA_000404065.3 Pinus taeda
CTGGCAGCAGTGGCTCTACTTGTGATGAACAAATACATTATAAGTTAAGTCATAAAAGGCCCCCTACTTTATTTTTACAACTGATTAATGACTGATACAAGTAAATAGGAGTTTTTCATTCTCAAAAGGTTTTTAAAAGAAATTGCAATTTAGTGACTTTTATAGGTAGAGTATTTTTTATTATCTAAAATACTTCAAAAATTAGTTTCCCTTTCCTGAATTATTTTTACTTTATTTTTGAAATTTCATTTTCATTCATTAGAGATAACTGGTTCTTCCAGTGAATCGCCAATTGTTGTGCTATTCAACAACCCCCCATTTTTTTATTTTATAAATTTCTTATGAAATAATTACCACAGAGGCTTGAAATCTATTTTATTTAAATGGGGACCCTTAATAAATTTAAAAAAAAATGTATTAAAAAAAAAAACTTTGTTTTATGTTATAGCTCTTTTATACCAAGAATCACGCCCCTTTTAGACCAAAATCACAAAAAGCCATGAAAAAGAATCATTCCCAAAGCCCAAAAGCCTCTACAATCGGAAGTTAAAGTTTAAGGTCAAAGCGCAAGAATACAAAGGAAATGGGTTGTAGTCCTAAATATTTTTAATAAAGGAATTATGTGCAAAAAAAATAAATCTAAGGTTGCCAAGACCCACTAGGTGGTGTTACTATACTGCATCACAAATCACAAAGTTCTATAAGACTTCCCCCACAAACTCTGAATTGTGAAATGCAATTATGCTAGGATGTGATCACAAATTTAACTCCATCCATAAAATCCCCGAATCAGCAGGATATCGCAAACTCCAAAAGGCTAAACTCTCTACACCATGAATTGTGATATGTGATAAAATCCAGACATGACAAGAAAATCCATTACAATTCATAATACCCCACATTCATTACTACCACAGGTTCTAAAAAAGCTTAAGTCCATATCCCACCACCGACTGTGATATGCGATTAAGCTCGAACCCACAGGGATTATCAACTTCACTTCATTAAAATCTTGTGTTCGTGCAATCGCAAGAACCATTGTCTTGTGCCGATTATGATATGTGATAAGGCCCGGACCCAATGAGATTATTTACTGTAATTTATTTTAATATTGCATTTGGGGCCTATATCGCAATCACAAAGTTCTAAAAAGTCATTCCTCATCCCAATGCATATTGCGATATGACGTCAACAGTGACGTAAAATCCACATTATCCTCCACGTCAACTTCCATGTCATCACCACCTCTCCCTCCATGTCAGATCCATGTCATCTGCCAAGTCACTATTCCATGTCATCTGCCATGTCATAACTACTTAACCATGACGTTACCCCAGGATCCCGCGATCACAAGTTTTAAAGGGACATGACTTATAATAAACCCTTCACCTATGTCGATTTGCAATATGCGATATAAGCTGGACCCAACGGGATTATACATTCCAGTCCGTAAATTCCCTGCCTCCATGCAATCACAAGTTCTAAAAAGTCATGCCTCCTTCCTCGTATCGATTGCGATTGCGATTTCGATGTAACCTGGACCTGACGGGATTATTAAACCCATTACATAATCCATCCCACATCCATCGCATTGCAAGTTTCATAACATTTACAATACCATAACCCTTTGCTAAGTGATTTGCGATTTGCGATAAGACCCACCTCTGTCACATCATCCATGACGTCATACTCCATGTCACCTCGCATATCGTAATTGCAAAAAATCAAAAGGTCGATTTCATAACTACATAGAAAATTGCGATTTGTGATTGTGATTTCCTGCATCACGTTGTCATCATGTCACCACTTAGGATTTACGATTTTGATTGCCATTATTATGCTTTTATATATTACTGCAATTGCAATTTAATTAAACAACGATAGGCCTTACATTGCTTTTGACTTCATGCCCATTCCTTTGTCTCCGCTCCTATAACTGATTGCAATTTAATTAAACAACGACAGGCCTTAGACCGCTTTAGACTTCACACCAATTCCTTTGTCTCTACTCTGATAGCCAATTGCGATATAACTCCACCATATCCCTCTTCCATCTACTCTACCACAATTACGATATTTCAAATAAAATTAAAGGCTTACTCTTGTTTCTCCTCCCTGGTGTTTATGTTTGTGATTGTTATGCTCCAAGTTGTGAGCCTGATTTTCTACAAATGTCATTTGTTTCAAATGAAATTCACTCATTAGTCTCATTTTTTTAGCTTATCAATGCTTGTTTTTCGTGTTCATATTCATGACAAAGGAGGAAAACTATGCTGATAAGTGGAAGTTCAGTTTAGATAAACCAAAAAACAGTGAGAGAATCCAATTAAGCAATAAGGTCGATTTAACAAAACAACAAGATCAAGAGATTATGATGAAAATTATGTTTTTCAGATATGTGCTTAAAAGGAATTGTTCAACTCCCCTAACGCTGGAAGCAAAAGAAGCTGTTTTCAGTAGCGGCTATTTAAACAAGTTGTTAGTATTATACCAAAAGTCTAGAGTTTTATGAAGAAAGGCTTATGAAAGCTCTCACTATTGTACTTTCACACTTTTCTCAATAGAACGACTGGAACATTGTTTTAGGAATTTTCATAAAGAGTTTTGAGAAGTTGCACTACTGTACTCCTGGAATCATCTTTGTGAGAAAGACTAAACTACTTCTATTTCTTTTATGAGCTGAGCAATGCACATATGGTATTTCTCTCTTTGTGCCTCTGTCTTGTTCATAAATAAATAGTGAAATTATCTTTTCAGATTGCTGATTAATGGTATTTCTACTCTTCTCTACAATTCATGAATTCTTGAAGGAACTATTGTATAAAGGATTTAGAGTTGTAGGTTAGAAGAGAAAACTCGGATCTGAAGGATTATTGAGGATTTTTATTTTTCACTCTAAATTATGTTTTTATGGGAAGAGTTTGTACTATTAAAACTCTGGTTTTAAAAGCATAATTTTAAGCATTGTAAAAGACTATTGGAGACCAGAGCTAGAGAAATGCATTCAATAAATTGGTATTTTTAATACTATTGTTTTAAATACTAGTTTCATATTATAATGGAAAGAATGTGTCATTTTATTCATATTTTTACATTATTGTCAGTATGAGTAATTTGTCTCAATCATATGTTATTATTTATCTCTACTCTAATGTGTTGAATTCTGATTTCTGAGTAACTATTTACGTCGAAATATGTCTTTTAATATCGATTTAACAAATAATGATATGTTGTGAACTATTTCCCAATATTCTTGTTTAATAATTTGAATTATTGATTTAACAATCAATATCATTTTGTAAACTACTTCCTAAATGTTATTGCTTGGTTATTTCAGTTAAGAGGTCTCTCAATAGAATGTGTTTTGGTATTCACAATGTCAGTTAATTGAACTACTTTGATTAGCTTGTTATTCATCATAAGCCAGACATATCTAAATCCCAATCATTTAAATATCTTTCTCTCGGTTGGGTTAGATATATATCTGCCTAACTGAGATAGGGTTGGGATTTAGTTCCTTTTTCTTGCTTTTTATAAATAGTTTTCATTTAGATTAATTCTACATTTCTAGAAGTCCTCTTTTGAGGCAAAACTTTAGATTGGTTTGGTTGTTCAACAGAAAAAACTTAAATATCATTCTTCTTGCCTGATCAGCTCAAAGAATTGATCTAATGGCCCTAGCTATTAGAAATTAAAGACATATTTAAATTTGATAGTGGTTGGGAGAAGGTACCTGGATTGAGTTAAACAAGTTGGAGCCACTATTCCAAATGGAAAAGGAATTTCTTTAAGGTCTAGACTAGGTGGTTATCCCAAATGTTGTGGCAACAATTTTCGACACCTCAATAGTTTCATGCCCTTACATGTGGATTTGTCTTGTGATTGTCCCCCAAGTCATGTAATTGTACATGGTTACCATAGTGTCCTATCTTCTTAGGGCCCATACACAAGCGCAGGGTCAGGTTCATCTTCTCTGTACGTGGGACAGATATTAGTCATACTCTCTCAGTCCTCTCGGAGGGTTCCCATGACTAATTAGGGAACTTGCATTGAGTTCACAGATAAAAGGGATGGGAAGCAAGTCTTTAGTATAACTGTTCCACCGCCAAATTCTTTGTATTTTGGTTTGTGTGTGATATATTCTAGGACATTTCTAGTGTCTGTTGTTTGGTCCGAGTCAATAGTTTTTGCCTTAGGATGTTTGTGCTAACATAATTGTACTTAAATTATAAGTTATATCCCTAGCCAAATTTATTCCTCGATGGTCACATCCTATTCACAGTTTACCTCCTGAACATATCCAAGCCATATTTGGATACTCTCCCCTTGCCCCCTTTCCTCTTGGTGGGATTATATAGGCTCATTCTATCCTCCAGGAGAATGTATCTAGACACCTAGAGGCTTGAGATAGGAAAATTCTACAATAATGGACCCCTAGCCAACTCACACAAGTGGGTCAAGTTGATCTCCTTAGGAATGAAAAAATCTAGAAACCTTTTTCACAATTATGAGATTTTCTCAATTATATCAATTATGAAATAATTATTATCTCATAATTATAAAATTTTGCAAAAATAATTATAAGAAATTCCTCAATTATGTAATTTCACCCATTTATCATGGGATAGATATCACATAAATAAACGAAAAGGTGAAAAGGGGTGCATTTAAGAAAAACAACCGAGGTAAGTTGATATTTGGTTTCTTTCACTACAATGAAGTGGAAAATAGGGTTATAACAGATGACCCCTAATGCATGAGGCCAGAAGATAAATTGATGGCCGAAATGCATTAGAATAATACTCAATGCTCAAAATGGGAGGGAGGAGCCAAGACTACGAAGCTAGATAGAAGGAACTCAAGTTTTGAAGTCTCAACTCTATTGATAACATCCCTGAGGCAGGCACACCCATGCTTGGTCATAAGGATATACTGAACATGGCCACCATAAAATATACTGTGGATCCATTACATGAAATGATAGAACATGGCCATGAAGGCATACATAGTGGATCCATGTGATACAATAGATAGAACATAGCCACCAAAAAATACAATGTGGATCTATGTCACAGTATACATTAGAAGGACTATGGACACATGAAAGAGATAGAGGTGTCTCAAGATAGTCCTCAAAGTACATAATAGGTACATAAATCCAAAGTAGCTTGGGAAGGATTCCATATAAGAGTGAGATGTCCCTAAGCCAGGGTCTTCAACATAACCCCGATGGTACAAAACTACATCATGCAAATATATGAGTTGACATCGAGCATGGAAGAAACTGTCTAATTACTGGCCAATGAGGTAAAATAGTAACAGATGTGAAAGAATCCACCAATGAGGAAAATGGACCCCAAGGTACCTAGTACAATCCACTAAGTGTGAATAGATGAGTTGACATCGAACACTAGTTAACTCGACCAATCAAGATCCAATGATGTAAACCCACTATCGATTGCAAGGAAGCCTGCCACTGAGGTTTGTAAGCTCCAAGGTACTATTGGTTCCTAGACCAAGCTCTTGGATAATGAGTTGAAGTCGATAGGAGAAGATCTATCGAAGGAGGAACTTAATGTATCCCCCATCAATCAACACAGAACAAACGAGGATGATGTGACTAATGGAGGAAGTCATGAAGTAATGAAGTACAACTGACATAGGGATGACTGAATAAAAAAGGTCAACAGGATACTGTAGATGGACGACATAGGCTGAGACTTCCCTTGAACACATAACAACATGACACACGAGTGATTTGGTAGCATGACTAATGAGCACCATGTGATATCATGCAATGATGCATGAGGCATCAAAGAACGCTCCATATGACTGGAAGAGTAACCGGACAAAGGAGTTAAGAGACTCATATGGATGGTATGACTCCTAAGAAAGCTAAAACCCAACTGTGAGATAATGAAACAGACAGGTTCCATGTTCAAGGGCGACATATTTGAGGCTTCTACTTCAATGAATAATGGTAAAAGATGTTCCCTCCCTTCTCTTTTTATAATTTCCTTTTTCGTAAATTTGTCCCCCAAGCCCGAAAAAGAGATAAAAGTATACAAGGGGGAACATCCTAGACAGGTTCCATGTTCAAGGGCGACATATTTGAGGCTTCTACTTCAATGATAATGAAACAGACAGGTTCCATGTTCAAGGGCGACATATTTGAGGCTTCTACTTCAATGAATAATGGTAAAAGATGTTCCCTCCCTTCTCTTTTTATAATTTCCTTTTTCGTAAATTTGTCCCCCAAGCCCGAAAAAGAGATAAAAGTATACAAGGGGGAACATCCTAGACACATTAGACTAGGGTATTCCTTTTTCATAACTAGTCTATCCTAGTCTGGAAAAGGCCTAAACTTATACTGGGTAGATGACACTTTAGGTACTTTAACGAGTGTGAAGTAGACAAGTTCACTCGACAATATTTCTAAATTAAGGCTTCTGAAAAGGGCTTAAAGAGAACCCCTCTTGGAGGAATGAGTGGTATAGAGGGTAGGAACTGGTTTCGATAGTGTTGGAACTACTCATGACATGAAGGGGACAAGAGGCTAGCCTATAGGACCACTCATTGTAGCGGTTCCTCCAAGAAAGGGTAAACACCAAGTGAAAGAAAATGGTAAGGCAAGTAGATGAGGACAATGGAAAAGAGAACCCAAGGCTCATTCTACATAAATAGGTTGATAAAAAGTTGTAATTACAAGTGATAAAAGTGGTGTAATCCTCATGGGGTAAAGCCATAAATATGACGAAGAAGAGGACATGAGGCCCAGATTCTAGGTCATGGTGAGTTAGAAGGAGGGATTCCAAAAAGGAGTAAAAAATGATTGCACGGACACCAACTCGATGGAAATTTGATAACTAGGGTATCCATGAGAAGGTAATATCTACCGCCAAGCTACAACATGCATAAAGGAAGTGCTGAAAGTCACAACTTGATGGCGTCAGATCTAAGGCATAAATATGGCACTAACAGTCAAAATGAAATGGTGATAGTGATATATGGCCTACCCCTATATGATAAGTTCAATAGAAATGCACCTAAGGTCTAATGGATGTCACAATAGAAACACCACCCGATCCTATAAAAAAAATCCAGAAAGACTAGACCCATGGTTAAATCACATAATGAAAGAAATAAACATGGATGAGGTAAAAACAAGACCATATATTTTAATTTTTTGGATTTTTTCCGATATTGCATTTTGACCATCAGCATCATTTTATGCCTTAGGGCCAACCCTGTCAAGTTGTGATTTTAGCCTCTTTCCATTATGCATGTCATCACTTGGCTGTAGAGCTTACCTGATCACGGATACTCTAGCTAGCACCTCCTTTTCGTCTTGGTATCCATGAATTTGAATTTATTCTCTTATTGGAATCCCTCCTTTTGACCCACCATGACCTAGATTTTGAGCTACATGTCCTCTTCTTCGTCTCATTTCCGGCTTTACCCCAAGAGGATTCCACCACTTTTATCCCTTTTGATTTCCATTTTTTATTAGCATATTTTTGCAGTTTGAACCTTGGTTTCTCTCTTCCATCATCATCTGCTTGGCCTACGATCCGCTTTCACTTGGTATTTTACCCTTTCTTGGAGGAACCACTGTGATGAGTGGTCCTATTAGTCAACCTCTGTTGGGTAGCAGAGGACCCGCATAATAGTTTTGGGGCTCAAAGCCCACAATTTTGGGAAAGGTATGGTAAGGACTCCGCGAAGTGCATGGAGTGCGAATTGTAAATGAGTCAAGTTAGTGAGTTGTTCACCCAAGAAATAATATAGAATAATAGGAAGTAAGTCGGCTTGTCCATGTTCTGCGGACCATGGGAATGTATAAATAGAATGAGGCTCTAAGGGTAGAAGGTAACTTTTGGAATGTAATTTTGGATCTGCAATGTAATGGGTTTCTGAGGAATGAAGTCTTGAAGCGTTTGTAAGTCTGAGTCAAGGGTGTTCATAGGTAGATAGAGGCTCTATAGCTGTGTGTGCAGAGGCCTAGTAGAGTCTGCAACTGTGTGCTCGAACCCCTACAACTGAGTGCGCAGGGTGAATCTGGATGTATTGATGGAAGAATTGAATAAAGATAAGTTGATTTTAAAATTTTGTGTTAAATTTGAACTATTGTAGATCTGTCTAATTTATGGTTGATATAACTGTTTTATGCGCATATGCTTATGTCATGATTTTCTGAAAATCTATATCTATTATGGGTGTGCAAACTAGTTATTTCTATTGAATGTTTGCTTAAAGACCATAAAAATTAGATCTAATCTATAACAACGCATTAATAAATATTAAGGAGTTTCCTAGGTTTGGATCTACATGGAACAGAGTGGCGCAAAGCCACATAACGATTTTCGAACCTTCCAAACCACATCATGACATCCCAAGAGTGTGAAAAACTTGTTCCAGCACCCTCCCTTGCTATCTTGGGTGAGACCTCAGTCCACGCCCCACAGACTGTTGTCGAAAACGCCGATAGCTGCGCGATTTGTTTGGCTAAATAACTCTTCCGAACCTGGGTCAAGCCTCTATAAGCCAACAAATGGTTCCATTGCTAGGACCGAGATCTTCCTAAGGGGTGTTTGATGTCGGAACACTGGAATCATACAAAGAAAGAGCTTGAAGATTGATTGGATCAGGAGCAGTACAATTTTATAAAACACCAACACGCAAGCCAAAGGTGAAGAATGACGAGCGCGATCCAGCTACCGATATTGAAAGGAGTAGGAAGTGAGGATATAGAAAAATTTTGGTTCGTGGTAGCGGTGGTATGGGAAGCACATGGAGTTACGGATGATAACATCAAGAAGGCTACCTTAGTTAGCATGTTGCAGGATCGAGCGCTGACATGGTATATAAAGTACTCAAGTGATAACCCGAATGCGGGAACAACGAAGATGCAGAATGAATTAAGAAAAGAGTTTAGCCGGTCGAAATCATAAACAAAGTCGATCATAGGGTTAAAGGAAATCACAATGATTCCTGGTGAAACTTCGGGGGATCTAGATCAGAGATTGAAAAGTACAATCCGTGAGGCGAACATGATGATGTCAGATGCGCAGCACTACACATGGTTTGTGGCATCATTGATGCTACATCTGAGGACGACTCTATCACAACAAAAGATATCAACCCAGGTTGAAGCATTAGAGATAGCGATGAGGTTGCATGAAACTCTGATATAGGATCCGAGGTTGGGAGTTCAACAAATCCACACGCAAATACAAAACGTGTGTTTAGAAATGCAGAAGTTAAAACAAGAACATGAACCTTGCCTAGGCGCCCGAGAGGAAGTATGGTGTATAAAGTGTCGAAGCCAAGGTCATGATAAAGATCACTGTCCAATCTTTGCAAGCTATGTGGCAGCAAGGGGACCAATGTCATTGTGACCAGAGACATAGGTAGGGCTAAGCATGACGCCCGCATTCTGGTGCACAATATGTGAGGAGGGAGGAAAGCATGCCACGGACAACTGTCATCTATTACAGAACATGAGACAACCCCCCCTCCCCCCCAATGGCTATTTTGTAACTTTTGCAGATCGGTGGGCCACGAGGAACGAGATTGCTGTAGTTATCAATTATTACTGGAGCAGTCACCTGCCTACAAAATGTAGACTAAAGTGTGAGGTCAGGATCTAGTCACGGCGATAGCATACAGTGGGTTCTAGGGATGTGGACGAGGACAAGGAGGAATGGGGCTAGGAAGGGGTTGTGGATAGCTGATCTGTTATAACTGCAGAGGGCCAACACACTACGCTCATGACTGTACTAACCTCACAAGGATATCTTGCCCATACTGTGAGTAGTTTGACAATGAAATGATAGACTGCCTGATGTTAATTGCCTAGATGCGTGAAAAGGGAGTATTATAGCCCACTCCAACTCAAAATGTCCAAATGATGAGGTCGAAACCATACGAATAAGACCCCAGCATAAATATGGTATTGAGGAGTGGCGCACCCACGGGAGGAGATGTGTGGAAAGAGTTTACAGAAGATGTGAAGGGTCACGATACCCGTGTAAGGGAACCCAAATTTGAAGTTGAACAAGGGGCGAAGATGCCTAAGGAAGCTCTGAAGAGATTCATGGAAGTCTCTACTCTAGGTAGGAGGGACCCAATTGAGCCGAGGATGGATCCCTCTATGGTTACTACCATTTTAGAGACGTGTATGAAGCTACTGTGCGACAGTATGGTTGTTAAGGGACTACAAGAATTGATCACTAAGTGCGCAGGGTTGGGTGAGCCACGCGTAGGCCGAAAACTAGGAAGACATGCTGTGCGTACTGTACGGGAGATGCATATGACAGGGAAAATCAGTGAGTATGAGATGGACCAGGTCATTATGGATTTAGGGTTGGATGTGAATGTGTTACCTAAGAAAACGTTGGAATGCATGGGTAGGCCCACACTGTAGTGGTCTCCTATTCAACTAAGGATGGCCAACCAACAAAAGATCCTATCGATGGGCCGACTGCAAGGGGTGACAGTGGACATTGAAGGCATAAGTATGTAGACTGACTTCGAGGTAATAGAAATTGTGGATGACACTAATCCCTACCCTGCGTTGCTAGGAATTGATTGGGCCATGGACACGAATGGGGTCATCAACTTGAAAAGGCGGAAAATGACGTTCGAAAAGAAGTCACTACGGGTAATTGTCTCGTTGGACCTGATTGAAGGAGAGCGCTACACCAAGCCGGTGTGCGATGAGGACAATGACGATGAACTGGACTGCATATACTAGATAACAGTACAAGATCAGGGTTGGGTGAATCCCTCAGCAGATGGAATATTCTCATGGGAGTGCGATAGTTCATGCACCTCAAATACAGATGAGGAGATGGAAACATGGTAGAATATATTGTAGGAAATCACCACACTCAACTGTAATATGATGATTTGATCATTGCGGTGCGTAACCACTGAAGTAAGGCAATGGTTAGTAGATAGTGGCACAACCAGTGAGGGGCAGTTCGCCAATATTTGCACCTTAATCATCACCTAGAAGTAGCATGGTGCATTGGACGAAGTGCCACGCATGCAGAGGACACTGAGAAAGAGAAGATGGTTCCATGTACAGAATGGAGGACATGTGCACTGGAGTAGGGCAGTCATCCATTTACAACAAAGGGCATGACCATATGTTGCGCGACCATCGCACCAACTAAATTTGTGCGTAGCAAGGGTCTTTTAGGCCAATACGACCATACCCAAAGTAGGGTATGCCAAGGGAACTCTATCCATGGCCGGACGGGCCATTTCCCCCACTGTCTGCACCTGAAGACCTACATAATGGGATTCAACAGTTATGGGAAGCTGTTCGGCACGGAAAAATGAGACTTTGTGAGTTAGCAGAAATGGAGGGCCAGACTACGAAAGAAAAGTGTGAAGCTAGATGAATAAATTGATAAAATCAAATTAGAACTCACCCACACGGACCGCGTGTGAGATCTATTGAAGGCACCGGACCTAACCAGCTCTCCTACACTATTAGGACAAGCTGCGACCCTGCTAGCATGGTTGCATCTGCACCTTGGGACACATGGAAACACAGACCGCGATACGCCATCATACTCAAAAAAATGTGAACGGTGCTCGCAGCCCAGGCTAGTAGGGAAGCGGAAGGCTCACATGACAGGTGCGGCCAGCTGACTATATGTAGAAGGCCCAGTCCAAGCACTCCACATAGTTGGAAGAGGGCGTGGGACTATAAAATAGGCTGCATAAAAGCTGTGCGAGGACGATCAAATGCATAGGATGCACCCGCGCACTAGGGGCTGTGCTACCATGGGGATGGGATGGAAAACGACTGTTGCAGGTACTGTTCATGACAAGATGTACCATTTAAGACACGAAGGAGTGGACGACGGGAAATTAAGGCATAAGCATAACCGCCAAATTCGCATTAATGAGCCACGAGGGGGGCGAAATACCGACGTTGAATTTGAAATCATATATATCAAGAAAGCAAAGGGGCATACCACAAAACTTGATCTTTCAAAGAGTAGGACACCCTGGGTTCCAGCCGAAAGGAGCAAGATGAATGACAAGGTACTGAAGAAAAGCCCGTGGTTTCAGGCACTGCCAAAGTAATACTAAGAGTCATTCCTTAGGTCAATAAAGCCTACCACAGAGATTCCACATAATCCCATGCTATAGGCAGCTAAACTCCCTAAATCACCTAGGACATCGTGGACCAAAAAGGACCCCCAAATACCAGGACCAGTGAGGTAGTCACTGTGAAATCCACGCTTTAGCAAGCTCACAATGGAAGAAAAGGGAAAAACTGTTACCATTGAAAGCAATGAGGAGGATGAGGGATCCCGAACATATGTTGAAGAAAGAAACCCCAACGAGGAAACTGTCCAGCCAGTGCGTCATCCCAAGTATGTTCCTCCAAGCAAAGGGAAGGCTAAGGTCCCTACCAATCTGGATGATATTGACAATATAGTCACCACCCGATCTCTTACAAAAGGGGTTCTGGTTGAAAGCATGGTGACGGGTCTTATTGCAATGATGAATTTTGAAGATTGGGACCTTGTAGATACAAAACATTTCCCCATTTGGCGACTAGCGAATTGATGTAGTAGAGCGTGGAAGGGAAAATTACGACACTTTAGCCAAAGGAATGGCTGTGAAAGGTGAAGAATGTCGGGTTGCTCTATCTTCAGCCCCCTATTACAATCTTGGTCATCAGACAGTTGCTGTGTCTAGTACATGACAAATAATTATGATTTGGAAAACCCATCTACATCACGACAGAACTCATACATAGGATCTCACTGCTTCCCTGCAAAGGAAGAGACCCTTGGGAAATTGTAGATAAGAGCGGCGATGTGACGATGACCAAAACCCTGAAGAATAAATATAAGTTGGAGAAAGGGAAGCGAGAGTACGTTGTTGATAGTATCTCTGATAGAGCATTCCGCGTTGCCACCTAGTTGCTGGTCAAGAAAGTGATGCGGAAATGTTGCGGCACCAAGGTTCCAGCGATCATCATTGCATTAGCTGAGGAATGCACAGCTGGAGATAGTTCAATTGGGCGTAGTTCCTTTGTGAAGAATTCTTGACCAACTGTAGGGAGGTCCAAGAGGAGGGAAATACCTTCCACTATGCGAGGCTGCTGTTGTCCATTGTGCTGGTTACCATTGACATACTTGAAGATAGTCAATTTCTCTCTTTGGACCAGGATTGGCCAGAAGCCGCCAGATTTGTGTCACTCTGAGCGACCAGGGATGCTGAAATAATCCTGGGCATCAAGATTTTTTTTTTAATTTATGGAGGCAGAAGTTCAACACTGGGTCACCCAACAACCTCGGTTGTTCACCGAAATCTATGCCAGTGTGAAGCATATAGCTGAGTTTAAAGCAGACATGCATTTTGTCTACATCCGAGCACGCAAGGACCTTAACCAAATGTGGACTACACTTCCTTTCCTTGCCATTGACGAAGCTATCGATGCAGTATTGGATACTTGGCCACCAGAATGGTGCGGACCCAATATGGTGGGGTGCGATGAGGCCGCCATCAGGAAACAAAAGGCTAAAGTGAAGCGTGCCGCACAGCAGAAGCACAACGCACTGCACATTGTGGAAGTTCGAGTGACCCAGGAAGTGGCACACACTTTGAAAGACAAACCACCAGTTGGAGCGGTTGCAACAAGTGAAAGCCATCAAAAGGTGCCCACAACGTCAGTGACAAAGAAAGGGACAGACAAAACACCATCAACCACCATGGGTGCGCCCTTAAAATGGCTACCACCAACAGAACAGACGATGCCATGGAAGAAGGCCAACGTGTCTAAATGGGATGGAGAACTAACCACCTTGACTGAGGGTGACCTAGGCGACATAGGGGACACCGTTTGCAAAGCCACTTGGGATGCAATCGATGACGCCATGTTAGAGAAACAAATTTTGTTGGGGGAGCTTCGCGCACAGCTACAAGAACTTGGGACATGGGCAACACAAACGGGAACCACCACTACGCATGGGGTTACAGGTATGTCAGCCACTGAGCAGCTGCTGAAGGCCCAACTGGCTCATACTATCATGATTCTAGCAGGAGCATTGATAACAAAAAATGAGGAGGACAGAGTTGTGGTAGGACAACTTATGGGGCTGGGACTCAATTTGGTTGCCCTCCCACACGAAATCTTGTACCAGCTCCAGGACAATGCCACGATGGAGTTTCGCACCCGGGAGAGGCACACGTAACAGGTACTTAGTGAACAAAGAATTAATATAGAACAGTTAAGCCTCCAATGGGATGAAGCTATCACACAGAGTCAAAAAGTGGAGCAACTAGTAGTGGAAGCATGTTCGCATGCCCCTGAGCTAAAGATTGCGACCAATTTACCTGTTGGCATACGAATCCACAAGCTAGCTAGTGGGTTCCGTGAGGCAAAGGAGGAGGCCACAAAGATTCAGTTGGAGCTCAGTTTGCAGATTGCAGAGCTGAAGCTGCAGGAACAGCCTTCAACGCCACTAGAGGTCACCAAGCAGTGCAAAAGCATCATTAGCTCCAGCCGGGAAAAGATCACACGTTCCATGAAGGAATGCACTGACTTGTTGGCTCAGTCGCTTATTACGCTTACTTCACTCTAGGAAGATCCTACCCTATAGTGATTGGAAACAGAGGCAAGAGAGCTCCAGAAAGCCTATGATAATATCAGAGGGACCGCGCAGACAGTTGTGGTTACATAGCGCTTGGCCAAGATGAAGGAGGCCCAGGCTCTGAAAATCCAAGCTGATGTTGCCTGCCAGAAAGAAGTAGTGATTAAAGAACGTCTCCAGCCATGGATTGATGAGACATTCATAGTTTCCACTGCCATTGAGCACAAGGTGGCACACATGTAGGCAGAATATGCACCTGGGGTAGAAGCTACCATAGATACTGATGTGTCAGCGGCACTCGTTGAACGAGTACAACAGATGGCGGATGAGTTTTCTGCAAGTACCAGCGAAGCACAAAAATTATTGGCTGACCTCTATGCGAAGATTGTCACACCAGTCGAGTGAATCGAGATGAGTCACGATGATTGTGTTGGTGGACTGTTGGGTAGAAGAGGGCCCACATAACAGTTTTGGGGCTCAAAGCCCACAATTTTGGGAAAGGTATGGTAAGGACTTCGTGAAGTGCACGGAGTGTGAATTGTAAATGAGTCAAGTCCGTGGGTTGTCCACCCAAGAAATAATATAGAATAATAGGAAGTATTTTGGCTTTCCCATGGTCCACGAACCATGGGAATGTATAAGTAGAGCGAGGCTCTAAGGGTAGAAGGTAGCTTTGGGAATGTAATTTTGGATCTGGAATGTAATGGGTTTCTGAGGAACGAAGTCTTGAATTGTCTATAAGTCCAAGTCAAGGGTGTTGGTAGGTAGATAGAGGCTCTGCAGCTATGTGCACAGAGGCCTAGTAAAGTTTGCAATCATGTGCGCGGACCCCTGCAGTTGAGTGTGCAGGGTGGATCTGGATGTATTGGTGGAAGAATTGAATAAAGATAAGTTGATTCTGAAATTCTGTGTTAAATCTGAAATATTGTGGATCTAGCTAATTTATGGTTGATATAACTATTTTATGCTTGTATGGTTATGTCATGAGTTTATGAAAATCTATATCTGTTCTGGGTGCGCGAACTGGCTATTTCTATTAAATGTTTGCTAAAGACCATAAAAAGTAGATCTAATCTATAACAACGCATTAATAAATATTAAGGAGTTTCCTGGGTTTGGATCTTTGCGGCGCAAAGTGGCACAAAGCCACAGAACGGTGTGCGAACCTTGTAGACCACATCAAGACATCCCAAGGGTGTGAAAACCTAGTTCCAGCACCCTCCCCTACTACCTCGGGTGAGACCTCATTTCGCGCCCCGCAGGCTGTTGTCAAAAGGGCCGGTAGCTAAGGGATTTGTTTGGCTAAATAACTCTTCTAAACTTGGGTCAGGCCCCTATAAGCTAACAACCTCTTGTCCTCATTATGTCATCAGCAGTTCCAACATTACCGAAACCAGTTGCTAACCTCTATACCACTCGTTTCTCCAAGGGTATTTTTCTTTAAGCTCTTTTCAGACTCCTTAATTTAGAAAATATTATCGAGTGAACTTGTATACTTCATGCTAATTAAATTACCTAAAGTGTTGTATACCCAATATATGTTTAACCCTTTTCTAGACTGGTATAGACTAGTTACAAAAAAGGAATACCGTAGTCTACTTTGGCTAGGAGGTTCCCCCTTGTATACTTTTATCTCTTTTTTAGACTTGGGGGACAACTTTACGAAAAGAGAGCTTATAAAAAGAGAAGGGAGGGAACATATTTTTCCATTAGTCATCAAAATGGTAGTGTCAGTTGCATCTCCTTTGAAAATGGCACTTGTTTGTCGCATTATCTCACAGTTGGGTTTTATCTTGCCTAAGAGTTGTACCATCCATATGAGACTCTTTACTCCTGCAACTGGTTAGTCATATGGAGCGTGCTTCAATGCCTCCATGATATCACATGGTTCTAATTATTCATGCTGCCAAGTCACTCTTGTGTCATGCCACTATGTGTTGAAGGGAAGTCTCAGTTTGTGTCGGCCATTTACAGTAGCCTGTTGACCTTTTTTATTCTACCATCCTTGTGTCAGTTGTACTTCATCGCTTCATGACTTCATCCATTCATCACATCATCCTATTTTTTTCCTTGTCGATTGATAGGGGATACATCAAGGCCCTCCTTCGATGGATCTTTTCCTCTTGACTTTAGCTCATTACCCAGGAGCTTGATCTAGGAGCCAATAGTACCTTGGAGCTTGCAGAACTCAGTGGAAGGCTTCCTTATGATCAACAATGGGTTTACATCATTGGCTCCTGATTGATTGATTTCACTAATGTTCGACATCATCTCCTTTATTCACACTTAGTGTATTGTACTAGGTACCTTGGGGTCCATTTTCATCATTGGTGGATACCCTCACATCTATTACTAGGTTGCCTCATTTGCTGGCAACCAGGTGGTTTCTACCATGTTTGACTTCAACTCATATATTTGCATGATGTAGATTTGTAGCATTGGGGTTATGTGAAAGACCCTGAGTTAGGGACATATCACTCTTATATGTCACCCTTCCCAGGCTGCATTGGAGTTATATATCATTTATGTAATTTGAGGGTCGTCTTGAGACACTTCTCTGTCTATCATGTGTCCATAGCCCTACTGATATGTATTCTGACATAGATCCACGATTGTATTTGTTAGTGGCTATGATGTATCTGTTGAGTCACATGGATCCACTGTGTATGTCTACATGGCCATGTTCTAGCATTTCATTTCATGGATCCACAGTGTATCTTATGGCGACCATGTTCAGTATTTTCTTATTAAAAATCATGTGTATGCTCGCCTCAGGGATGTTATCAACACATATGAGACTTCATCTCTAAAGTTGTATGATTCGCAGTCTTGGCTTTGTTTCCTTATTCCCATTTTGACCTCTAAGTTTTATCACAATGTATTTCGGCCATCATCTTCTCTTTTGGCCTCATATATTATGTGGCATCTATTATCAGCCTATTTTACCCCTTTAGGTTAGCGACCCTCAGTACTTGATTATGACTGACTTTTTCCAAACTCAGTACTCTTTTTCTACCAGTTTGACCCAAAGTTGCTCGCACAACAGCCTATGGGAGTGACTATACACTCCAAGTTTCTCTTAGACCCACCCTATGGGAGAAATCAGAGACTTTTGTTCCCCTTTCATTGCTAGTGACCATGGATGCCTTCCATAGTTTCTTAGTCCCTAGGAGATCAGTTCGATTCCTAATCTATTCGAGTTGACCAAGACTTATATCTTAGAAGTTTCTATGACTTGTATTGTTCTTGAGTGTCTAGATACATCCTCCCAAGACCTCTCTTCTGCCTATTTATAATGGACCATCTAAGAGGTTCAGCTAGTTTTGGAGAGCTAGGATTGAGACTCAGATCTTGAGATTATGTTGTTATAGCTTGTGAGGTATTTTTCCATTGGTCTACTACTCTTCATGCTCATTTCTTAGATATAGTGGGAAACTCTACCGAATTACAGAGAAGAGGCTTTGAGTTGAAATTCTAGCATTGTATTGTTTCCTTTCATAATTAATGGAAAGCTATGTTCCCTTCCTTACATGAATTTGTGTTTAGTATGTTATATGTGATATCTATTTGTTTTGATCTAATGATATTATGAGGAAGATCACTTCTTGTCTTCATTTAGTCATGACTATGTTCAAGGATATAGATCTGGTGTGGACATGTTGGATTTCTTGAGTGGAGCGCAAGATATGCATCGAACTCAAAAACCTTCCCTGACATGCGAGGATTCTAGGTGTGGTCTCTTATGTTTATAGTATAGATCTAACTGCTTGATGCACGATTAAAAATTTGGGTTGGGAATTGGGTTATTGTTCCATTTATTATATTCTACTCTATTTGGTGATCTGGTTTCGACACAAGATCATGGAGAAAAATATCCTTGCAGATTTAGCTGCAACAACTAGTGCTCATTATGCTAGTGTATTTGCTTGGGTCTTTTTATTTCAATTCATCTTCTATGAGAATGATCAAAACAATAAACCAAAAATGATGGCTAAATTATGAAAAGAATGCCCCATGGAATGGTGAAAGCAATGAATAAGAGCTCTTAAAAAAAGAAAAGACAGAAAAACATAATGCAAATTTGAAGATGCTAACTCATGTTACATGCTTCCCATATCCCTTAAAAGAAGCATCAACCTTAGTATGCCCATATTAATAAAAGTAAATTGAGAAATTCCCTTTATGGAATACTTTATTCCCTCGGTGAAATCATTAGGTTTGTATTTTTTATATTGGACCTTAACTTAGGGGATGGCTCAATTGTGAAGCATTTTGACCTTCATGTCAAACAAAGGATATATACTTTATCTTAAACATCCTCTAGTTCTAGTTGAATCAGTGACAAACCAAAAATATGAGGACCATGAATATATGTATATTAAATATGAAATTTTAGGTCCATTATAACATTTATTTGGTAACTTTTAGAGCTTCATATTTAGCTCCCAAGGATCATATGTACTTATTACCCACTGAAGTGGATAACCCCTAGAATTTCTTTTTTCTCTTATTTGCTCAAAATTCTAACAAATAGATATATGATGATATATAGATAGTTATGCCTCAAATCTCTCCACATATGCTTTGATTAGTGCTTTCAATCACCAAGCTTACTTCTTGAATGAAAGTGTGTCGCTTATTTTAAGGTACGCTAACCATTTGTATAATCCCGTGCTTTCATTTAATGTTATTCATTCTAGTATGAATCATAGTTTGATTTAGATGATTGATTTCTATTTATTTTATCCTTGTTACCACACTTCACCTTGGTAGTTATGCCCTACCTCTAGTCTAGTGTAACCTTCCTTAAGGTCATCTTCCCATTGTCCAGGAGGGGCACAAATAACATGCTCTTGGTAATCTATAATTATGAGGCTTCCATTTATTCCTTATATTCACCTCCATTCTTCAAGTAGATTTTTATATGTCACCTACATTGGATCCTTTTTATCCTCATATTTAAGTAAGGTGTTTATGTAACCAGATCACAAAAACACAAGAAAAGATAGATCAACTATTTAAGCGTGTTTGAGGGGGAAACCTCCTTTTTTACAAATAAATGGACAATTCTGGGATGATTCAAATTACAAGACATATTTGGTATATATAGGATTCTAAAGGGTCAAAATATAATTAGGGCCTCCATAAAAATAATAATGTAAGGGTTCAACAATAACAATAGTGGTTTTCATCGGGCACACCAATAACAATATGGGCGCTACACTAGTATTATAGGGACCTAACAAAGGTCCTATAATTTTTTCATTTAAGACTTTAATGAAAATGAAATAAATTTAAAAGAATATATAGCCACAAAAGAAAGAAAATGTAAAATGAAAAAGATGACTAGGACAAATTAGTAGTGTGTGGAAAAAAATCCTAGCTTAAGCTCTACTCCCTAATTAGACCTCAAACTAGTTCCTTGAAAATAACATATATATATATATATAATATATATATATATATAATATATATAATAATATATATATATATTATATATAGATATAGATTAAAGGAACATATGAATGTACCAACCTCAATGAGAAATAAATATCTTCATATTTAAGGGTTCTTTTAATGCATAAAAAAAGTTGGTAACATAAGCTATGCATGAAAGAAAAGAAAACCATTGAAGTAAAAGGTGCACCAAAGGGGTCGTAAAAATAAGCTAAGAAAAGGTGTAACTCAGATCTAACGATTCCTCCCTCTTCACATCATTACACTCAATATGTTGGAACCCTAAAAGAGAGTACCTATATGATGGAATCTTCCATGAAGTCAATCCATTTCCATGTCCACCTTTCTCACATGAACCTATTAATTAATGGTCTAACCGAGGAATCGATCCTCCCTTTAGGGTTGGAAGCACCTATTAGGACTTTGAAAAATCTTTCCACACTTAAATGTGATAACTTGTTTACAAAAAATTATCTAGAAAGGCAATTGAAGGTAATCCTTGTGTGAAGTACTCTCTTTTTATATTGTCCATTATGATACTTTTATGGTTTCTTTACCTAATGGATGATGATATCACTTGACTTTGAAGATGTTTCTCAGATGTTTCTTCCCAGTCACAATTGATGTCTATTAGGGGGATGACTTGACACTTCAACATTTTGGTGAGAATGAGAATGTCGAAACTAACATGATGTCACGTTAGGACCTTGAAGCCACAATGTTGACCACTAAGATGAGTATTAGCTATAGGAGAGATCTAACATGGATGTATGTCACCTTCCCATCTCAAGGAGATGAAACATTACACAAATAAGTTAGGACATTAGTAGAATTAACGATGTACTCTAAAGATCCTAGGATGCCCCCAAGCTAGCCTTGCACCTTCATGATGGGAATTTTCTTTTTCTTGGAATCTGCTGAGGATGATGATGACTTTTCATCCATTTGTATGGATAATACACTTATTCTTGATGACTACATCATGACCGAGGCTTGTAACATCACCTTATATGGCCTAGAGTTATATTTTGGGACTTATTGGTGAAGGAATGTGGTTGAGGACAATTATGACTTGAGGATGCACCTTACATACTGAGGATATCATTTGGAGTGAGGAGAAATCTTCGACCACCTTCAACACATTGCTTGAGGGATATATTCACCTTCAAAGGAAGATGTAATCCTTAAAGACCCTTATTTCCCAAGAGTGTAGTTTAAAAATGCTAATTATCATGTTCTAACATTATAAGAGATAACTTTTAGGTCGACTTATGACCTATTAAACTTGCAAACAATTAAAAGTTATGTTTTTGAGAGTTTTAGTGTAAACGAAGCCAAAATAAACTTTGTTGGCATTGTCATGCGGAAAGAGTTATTTTTGCGGACAAACCTAACCTCCCTAGGAGTCTAAGACTCTCTAGTGACAAACAAACCAAACAAGAGCAATCCTTCTCTAAACACACATTATTCTATGAGAGATCAAGTGTTTTCCGATCTTACCTTAGGTCCAACGCTTGTTTTAGCAGTCCAGCCTTGCTGATCCAGATGAGCTCCTCCTTCACTTTAAGACCTGCATACACTAACAAAGCAAACGATTACATAACACCTGAATAACTCATAAAACAAAGCATATTCATCACATAGACCAAGGAGTACATGAAATAATTCATTAACAACAAATCATTGAGAAGAATGGACTTATTTGCATTAAGGAAACAAAAAAGGAACCATTACAACTTGAGCCTTGGTGTTGTGCAAGCTCCTCCCAGGGTCCAACAAGAGATTTCTTCTACTTTGACAAGCTCACCCACTCCCACTATGGCAACAAGGAAGGATAGTGATCTCTCCTCACAAGTCAACAATGGAAGTCCTAATTCCCGCAGCATCTACCCTTTGGAATGTTCAGCTTTCAACCTCCCCTCCCTTGGCCCAATGCCTGTATTTATAGTGTTCTAGAGGAAGTTATTCAGTTCCAACACCAATGGGATACTCCCTCTTTTGGATGGGGTAGCTCCTCTCTTGATGGGATAAGTTCCTCTATCATAGGGATGCATGAACCATCTGGAGGCGCTCATACACGTCAAACACTCTTCTAGAAGGCTCTAGAAGTGACCACAAGTAACTTTTTAAAGATGAAACTCGCGCCTTTTGACCTTTACAGGAGTACGCACCCATCCCTTGACTTACAGAGCGTACAAGTACACAAGTACAATGAGCTTGGGATGCGTACACGCAGGCAAGATAGAGAGAACCTGCGTACCCAGAGATAACATGATTTTTAATGACTTTCTCTCTTTTTTGAAGTTTGACATGGAGAGCAGAGGTATAAGGCTTGACAAGGAGGATAATATGACTATTGATGGAGCCATATTAACTGCACATAGTCATGGTGACAAATTTCAGTGTAACAGATTGCCCCCTAAAGTGTGAAGCCTGTAATAGATAAGGGTTTTATATC